>PITA01010155.1:0-73559 GCA_004023965.1 Spilogale gracilis
AAAACACACACACACACACACACACACACACACACACACACACACACCAATTTAAATAAATAACTAGAACTTCCAATGACTCCCAACACCTGGAGGCTGATTTTCTGTGAAGGTAAAGAAACTTATTTTTCTGGTGCTCACACATCGTAGGTCTTTTATACATCATAGGAAGGAGCTAGAAATGTATTCATGTAGTAATGTACTATAAAATTTGCATCCACTTCCATTTATCTTTAAGGTATTAGTGTTCTGGTGTAGAAATGGCTTCTAGAAACACTCCCATTGGCCACTGTGCATATTCACGAGGACAACATGACCCAAAAGTGTGTGAGCAGAGGCTGCATCAGGATGCCCCAGTGACTATGTCTTATGGACCTAGTACCACAAATATGTGGGTGACAGATGAGAAATAAGGTTTGAAATGAATGGAGGCAGAAGCCAGTTGGTGGAAAATTCTCATAATCTTCATGGTCACCTAATGTGCAAAATTATAGGTGGAACAATTAGGTTTCATTAATGCCTGGTCAAGTCCTTGATAGCTTTCCCCAACCAGAAAATGCTTGGTAATATAATTATAAACAAAATCATATATTTTTTTCCTCCTAATTATGAGGAAACACAATAGAATTTAATAAAATTGTGATGCTGATAGAACCAGAAAATCTGTATATGAGGACATGTTTTAGGCTTCTCAATGTACTGGTCTTGACAAATGTGTAGTCTTGTACATACACTACTGTAGAACATACAGAATTGCTTAATTGCCCCCCCAAATCCCTTGTGCTTTAAGTATTCAGCATTCCTACCCTCTCCCATACTGCTAGAAATCACTGATTTTTCTTTTCTCTGCAGTCCTTACTATATAATTGAAATTCTACAATGTGTAGTCTTTTCAGACTAGCTTCTTTCAATTAGCAATATGCATTTAATATTCATCTATGTCTTTCATGGCTTGATAGCTCATTTCTTTTATCATAAAATAATATTCCATTTTCTGGATATGTCACAGTTTGGTTAACCATTTACTTATTTAAACTTTATTATAAACTTTAGTTGTTTCCAGATTTTTGGTAATTATGAATTAAGCTTCTATAAACATTCATTTTTTTGGGAAGACTTAAGTTTTCAGATAAGTTGGGTAAATGCCAAGGAGCATTATTGCTGGACTATATGGCACAATTATATTTAGGTTTGTAAAAAACACAAAATTGTCTTCTAAAATGGCTGTATCACATTACAGTCCCAGCAGCTATGAATGAGAAGTCCTGCTGCTCCACATCCTCTCCAGCAATTTTTAGTGTCGGTGTGTTGGATTTTAGCTATTCTAATAGGTGGGTAATAGTGTATCATTATTGTTTTAATTTGTAGTTCTCTGATGACAAATGATGGTGAACATCTTTTCATAAGCTTACTTGCCATCCATTTATCTTCTTTGGTGAGGTGTTTTTTTTTTTTCAGATCTTTGGTCCATTTTTATATTAGGTTATTTCCTTACTATTAGATCTCAAAAGGTTGTTGTATATTTTAGATGCAAATCCTATATCAGTTATGTGTTCTGCTCAAATTTGTTACAATTTGTGGCTTATCTTTTCATTCTCCTAATAATGCCTTTCACAGAGTAGCTTCAAGCATTTCTTTAAACATACTTTAAAATGTTCTGAAGAGGTTTGGTGTAATAATATGATCTCCCAACATAAGGCTGTTGGAACATAATGACATTTTAAGGACTTCTGACTTTTAAGGACATCTAACATATAGTTTTAAAAACTCAAAGCAAAAAATCAAAACACATTAGAAGAAAAGAAAAGACAAAACTCAGACATATTATTTAACTCCAATATGGAAATATGCTTTTGAATAGCTCATAAAAACAACAGAGAAATTTAAACTCCTAATTCAAATATATCAAATGGATATAAAGATGCTGTAATCTTTATATTTATTTATTAAAAACATAAGAGTTTTAAGAAGATGGTAGAGTAGGAGAATCCCGAGTTCACCTTGTCCCACGGGCACACATACATCACAGCCACATCCATGCAATTAAGTCTGAAAACCACCTGAAGAATGGCAGAACAGATCTTTCACGTCTAATCATAGAAAGGAGGCCACATCAAACAAAAAGGGCAGGAGGGATAGAGACATAGCTGGGAACCACATGCTTGGCAGGACTAACCACAAACAAGAAGGACATCAAAAGTATGGAAAACAAGAGGATCAGACCCTACACTGAGCACCCCTGGCATTGGGGACCTGCACTGGGAATACACTTCCCATAACCTCAGGTTTTGAAAAACAGCGAGACTTAATTCTGAGAACTTCAAAAGTTCTCTTAACACCAGCAGCTTTAAAAACCAGCAGGTTTAACTCCTGGAGAGCCAGAGGGTGATAGAACACTGAGTCACTGCTCTTAAAAAGTCAACACAGTAAAGAATTTGGCCCAAGACACACAGTTGAGAAGCAGCAGTTTAAAAAGTGCCTGGGGTGTATGTAAGGGAGATGCATTGACTAATCTTAGAACATTTGCTGGAGGGGCAAGGTTCTGCAGGAGATTTCTCCAGGAACAAAGGTGCTGGTGGATGCCATTTGTTTTTGCATCCCCCAAACTAGATAGCCAGACGTTTGTAACTAGTGTTAACACCCTCCATCTATCCTGTTAGAACCGCATGACTTGCCCCAGTATTCACCTATGAACCCACTGCATCCAGCTGCTTGCCTCAACAGGCATCCCTCCAAAGCAACTTCTGACCCATGGCACTTGGCAGGCAGACCCAGTCATGACAGCCGCCACACCAGAATGAGTCATGCCCTGGTGAGGTGGTGGGAAGATAACCCCACACACCAGTACACCTGTAGTTCCTGCAGCTGGTCCTCTTATTGCCAGCAGGAAGCAAGCCCTGCCTTGGGGCACCTGCTGCTGTGACAGAGAGGCTAACTGCAGAAACTAGGGTGAGCACCTGCCCCATGCACCAATGAGCCCAAGTGGACTGCGGACAGGCCTCTTAATAATGTGGGGAGTGAACCATGCCCAGTGTGCCTACAGCAAGCAAAGGAGATCATGCAGCTAACTGCGTTGAAGGCAACCACAGCTCAGCCACAACAGAACAGTGCATGAAGCCCACATAGAGGAAACTCTTGGAGTGCCTGGTTCTGATGACAAGAAGGCATTGTGCTACAGAGCATTATAGGACCTCTTCTACATAAAGCCACTACTTTCAAGACCAGGAGACATAACTGACCTACCTAATACATAGAAACAAACACACAGAAAGAAAATGAGGAGACAGAAGACTGTGTCCCAAATGAATGAATAAAATAAAAATTATAGGTAAACAGTATGCTAGATAAAGAACTCAAAACCATGGTCATAAAGATACTCACTGGACTTAAGAGTGGATGAACTCATTGTGAACTTTAACAAAGAGAACATATTCAAAAAAGAGCTAGTTAGAGCTGAAGAATTCAATAACTAAAACAAAAAATACACCAGAGGGAATCAACAGCAGATTAGAAAATTCTGAAGAACAAATTAGCCATCTGGACAACAGGATAATGGAAAACAACCAAGCTGAATAACAAAAAGAAAAAATAAATAAATAATAAAAATACATTACGGGAACTCTGTGGCATCATCAAGTGTGATAACATCTGTATTACAGTAATATCAAAAAGAAAAGAGAGAGAGAGGAGAAGGCAGAAAACTTATACAAAGAATAATAGCTGAAAACATCTCAAATCTGGGGAAAGATACATCCAGGACCAGCAAGAACAGAGAGCCCCTAAAAAGATGAACCCAAGGAGGCCCACACCAAAATATATAATAATTAAAATGGCAAAGAATAATAATAATACAGAGAGAGAACTTTTTTAAAGATCTTATTTATTTATTTTAGAGAGAGCTGGGGGAGAAGCAGAGTGGGAGGGACAAGCAGACTCTTCATTGAGCATGGAACCTGACATGGGACTCAATCCCACAACCTTGAGATCATGATCTGAGCTGAAATTTAGAGTCACCCTATCAACTGAGCGACTCAGGTGTCCCAGTAAAGAGAGAATTTTACAGGCACCAAGAGTAACTGTTATGTACAAGGAAAACCATATTAAGGTAATCAGCTGATTTCTTTAGTAAAAACTTTGTGAGCCAGAAGAAAGTGGCATAATATATTCAAAATGCTGAAAAGAAAAAACTTACAACCAAGAATATTCTGTTATCATTCAGAATAGAAGAAATAAAGAGTTTCCCAGACACCAAAAGTTAAAGGAAATCATCACTACTAAGTCAATCCTACAAGAAATGTTTAAGAGAATTCTTTAAGTGAGAAGAAAAGGTCATAACAAGCAGAAAATTATGAAAGGAAAAAATTTCACAGGTAAAAGAAAACATACAGTAAAGGTACTAGATTAATCACTTATAAAGCCAGTATAGAGGTTAAAACACAAAAGTAGTAAAATCAACTATATCTACAAAAAGAAACCTAGCCAACTATATACAAAATAAAAGATGTAAAATAGTACATCATATATGTAAAATGTGAGGTGGAAAGTAAAAAATTCATACTTTTAGAATATGTTCTGACTTAAGAGGCCTTCAACTCAATACAGACATTATATTTGAATCCAATGGTAACCACAAACCAAAAATATATAATAAATACACAAACAAAAAAGAGAAAGGAATCCAAGCATAATACTAAAGAAGACCATCAAACCACAAAGAAAGAGAGCAAGAGAAGAAGAACAGATAACTACAAAAGGGGATTAAGAGGTACAAACTTCCAGTTATAAAATAAGTCACAGGGATGAAAAGTACAGCATAGAGAATATAGTCTATAATACTCTAATAACATTGTTTAGTGACAGATAGTGACTATACTTATTGTGATGAGCACGGTATAATGTATGAAATTGTTGAATAGTTATGTTGTACACATGAAATTAACACTGTATGTTAATAACAATCTAATAAAAATATAGATATTTCTAAAAAAAAGAAACCAGAACAATTAACAAAATGGCACTAAGTACATACCTATCAATAATTACTTTAAATGTAAATGGACTAAATGCTCCAATCAAAAGATATGGGGTGAGTGCCTGGATAAAAAAAACAAAAACAAAAACAAGAGCCATCTATATGCTGTTTATACAAGACTCACTTCAGACTTAAAGACATGTAGACTGAAAGTGAAGGGATGGAAAAAACATACACCATGCAAACAGAGCAAAAAAAAAGGAAGCTGTGGTAGTAATACTTATATCAGAAAGAATAGATGTTAAAACAAAGACCATAGCAAGAGACAAAGAAAGGCATTACATAATGATAAAGGGATCAATCCAACAAAAGATTATAATAATTATAAATATCTATGCATCTAACACAGGAACACCTAAATATATAAAGCAAGTATTAACAGACATAAAGGGAAAAATTGACAGTGATACAATAACAGTAGGAGACTTTAACACCCCACTGACATCAATGAATTGATCATTCAGACAGAAAATCAACAAGGAAACAGTGGCTTTGAATAACATATTAGACCAGATGGACCTAACAAATATATAAAAAACATTCCATCTAAAAAGAGCAGGACATACATTGTTTTCAAAGGCACATGGAACATTTTCCAGGATAATAAAACAAGTTTTGATAAATTTAAGAGGATCAAAATCATATCAAGTATATTTTTGTGACCACAATGGTATGAAATCAGAAATCAATTACAAAAAAAAAAAAAAAAAAAAAAAAAAAAAAAAAAAAAAAAAAAAAAAAAAAAAAAAAAAAAAAAAAAAAAAAAAAAAAAAAAAAAAAAAAAAAAAAACCATGGAAAACAACAGACACACATGGAGACTAAATTACATGCTATTATAAGCCAATGCATTGACAAAGAAGCAAAAGAAGAAATTTAAAAATACATAGAGCCAAAGAAAATGAAAACACAATAGTCCAAAATCTTTGAGATACAGCAAATGCAGTTGTAGGAGGGAAATTTATAATGAGTGATACAGGCCAACATCAAGAAATAAGAAAAATCTCAAATAAACAACATAACCTTAGACCTAAAGGAGCTAGAAAAAGAGGAAAAAAGCCCAAAGTTAGTAGAAGGAAGGAAATATTAAATATTAGAGCAGAAGTAAATGAAATAAAGATGAAAACAAGAGCATAAAGATCATTGAAACCAAGAGCTAGTTCTTAGTTCTTTAAAAAGATAAACAAAATTTATAAATCTTTAGCCAGACCTATTAAGAAAAAAACAGAGGGATCAAATAAACAAAATCAGAAATGGAGGAGAAAAAACAACTAACATGACTGAAATACAAAGTATAAGAGCTTATTAAAAATTATATTAAAAGTTGGACATCCTAGAAGAAATGGATAAATTTCTAGAAACATACAATCTTCTAAAACTGAATCAGGAAGAAATATAAAATATGAACAGACCAGGGGCACCTGGGTGGCTCAGTTGTTAAGCATGTGCCTTCAGCTCAGGTTGTGATTCCAAGGTCCTGGGATCAAGCCCCATATCAGGCTCCCTGCTCGGTGGGAAGCCTGCTTCTCCCTAGTTCACTCCCACCACTTGTGTTCTCTCTCTCACTGCGTTTCTCTCTGTCAAACAAATAAATAAAATTAAAAAAAATATGAACAGACCAATTACTAGTAATGAAATTGAACTGATAATCAAAAAATTCCCAAGAAATAAAGGTTCAGGACCAGATGGCCTCACAGATAAATTCTACCAAACATTTAAAGAAGAGTTAATACCTATTCTCAAACTATTCTGAAAAACAGAAAAGGAAGGAAAATTTCCAAATTCATTTAACAAAGCCAGATTATCCTGATACCAAAACAAGAAGAAGACACTATAAACAAGAAAACTACAGGCCAATACCTGTAATGGAGATAGATGCAAAAATCCTCAACAAAATATTAGGAAACCAAATCCACACCAATACACAAAAAAAACATTTGCCACAATCAAGTGGGATCTGTTTCAGGGATACAAGTGTGGTTTGATATTCATAAATCAGTCACATTAACAAGAAGAAGGATAAAAACAATATGGTCATATAAATAGATGTAGAAAAAGCACTTGACAAAGTACAACATTCATTCTTGATAAAAACTCTCAAGTGGGTTTAGAGGAAACATAACTAAAGTGGGTATAGAGGGAGCATAACTAAACTTAAAAAAAGATGTATATAAAAAAAACCATGGCTAACATTATTCTCAATGGTGAAAAACTGATAGCTTTTCCTCAAACATCAGAAACACAACAAAGATGTCCACTCTCACCACTTTTATTCAACACAAGAAGTCCTGGCTGTAGCAATCAGAGAAGAAAAGGGAATGAAAAATATCCAAATGGGTAAAGAAGAAGTAAACCTGGGACTATTTGCAATTGACATGATATCCTAAAGACTCCATCATAACTATTAGAACTGTTAAATGAAGTCAGTAAAGTTGCAAGTCACCAAATATATAGAAATTTCTTGCTGTTCTATACATCAATAATAACGTAATAATAAAGTAGCAGAAAGATAAATTTAAAAAATGACCCCACTTACAATTCCAACAACAAAAACATCAAATACCTAGGAATAAATACAATAAAAGTGGTGAAAGACTTACTCTGAAAACTGTAAAGCACTGATGAAAGAAACTGAAGAAGATACAAACAAATGGAAAGATATTCCATGCTCATGGACTGGGAAAACTAATAGTGTTAAAATGTCTATAATACCCAAAGTAATGTACAGATTCAATGCAATCCTTTTCAAAATAGCAACAGGATTTTTCACATAACTAGGATAAATAATCAAAAAAATTGTGTGGAACCACAAAAGATGTGGAATAGCCAAAGCAATCTTGAGAAAGAACAACGCTTGAAATATCAAAATCCTTGATCTCAAGATATACTACAAAGCTATCGTAATCAAAACACTATGGTAATGGAACAAAAAATAGACACAGATCAATGGAACAGGAGGGCCTAGAAATAAACTCATATCATTGTGGTCAATTACTCTGTGACAAAAGAAGCAAGAATATACAATGGGGAAAAGATGGTCTTTTTCAAAAAAGTTTCTTTGAATATGTTTGTTTTATAGATTTGTCCCAGGAACAATGTTCGGGTCCTAATGCTCACAATCCAACTAGAAAAGCTTTATGAAGCTATTCAGAAAGTTAAAACTCCATCTGGAAATTTTTTTCCTTATAGAGTAATAATTGTATTATTGTTATATATTATAGTCCTTATCTTAAGTTACCATAACAAAAACATAGACTGGGTGAACAACAAAAATTTATTTTTTCACATTTCTGGAGACTGGAAATTTGAGATTGGGTTGCCACTGAGGTGAGATTCTGTAGAAGTCTCTCTTTCTGGCTTATAGACAGATGCCATCTTGCTATATGCTCACATATCTTTTTTTTTTTTTTTTGTATTTTCATGGAGGAAAAAGAACAAGCTCCCTTGTATCTCTTGTGAGAAGAGCACTAATCCCATCATAAATGCAGCACCCTCATGTCCTCACCTCCACCCCTAAATATTTCCTAGGGTCTTCATCTCAAATATCAACACATTGGAATTCAGGGCTTCAACATATTAATTTTTGGAAGACACATTAAGTCCATGACATATTTTAAATAAGATTCTTTATCTTTTAATAATATATGCTGACATACTTACAGGTGAAAAATTATGAAAATTCCTTAGAATAATTCAAAGGTGGTAGAGTTGGATAAATGCATATAGCAAGGTGTTCCTTTTTCTTTCTATCATTTTGTGTGTGTGTGTGTGTGTGTGTGTGTTTTAGAGAGAGTGTGTATGCACAAGTGGAGGGGAGGGACAGAGGAAAGAGAGGCTTCATGATGGGCTCAGTCTCATGAACCTTGAGATCATGACCTGAGCTCAAATGAAGAGTCCTATGTATAACTGGGCCACCCAGTCACCCCTATTTTTCTATTTTTATGTATGTTTGAAATTTCCCCTAATGAGTAACATAAAAATATAAAATTCATGATATAATTCCATTGTGTGATCATATGTTTCATTTAATTTTGATCTCATTGTCTTACCTCCCATGTACCTGATTATTTTTTACCTCTTGTCAGATGTTGTATAAAACCAATTACGTATGAGGGAGGAGCTAAGGAGTAAGAGCAGGACCCTAGGTTTGCCTTTTATCTTGAACACAACCAGATAAATATCAAATCATCACAAATACCCAAAAAATTAATCTGAGAACTGACAGAATAAATTGCACAACTAGATGGAGAGAAGAGGTCACACTGCAAAAGATAAGAGGTGCAGAAACATGGTTTGGGGGAGAAATGGATCACAGGTGTGGCAGTGGGGAGGGAGGCCTGGTCACAGAGAGAGGTGAGAGAGAGGAATGCTCAGGGGATTTTGCAAGGAAAACAATTCCCCAAAGCCATTGGACAGGAAAATGTGAGGGGCCAATATTTGTGTATTTTTACAACGAGTGGGCTCAAAAACTGGAGTTTTAGAGGTCCAAAGCATGGCCAGTGTGGTGCCCTGAGGGCACTGCAGAGCTTCTGTAGAGAAGGAAGTATAAGACCGCTTCTTTATAAAGCCATTACTCTCAGGAACAGGAAATATACCAGGCTTTCCTAACACCCAGAAAAAGACAGAGATCTAAACAAAATACCAAGAAAGAGAACTTCATCCCCTCAAAAAGAACAAGAAAATGTCATGGCCAGGGATCTAGTCAAAAGAGGTACAAGAAATATGGCTGATCCAAATTTAAAGCAACAATCATAAGGCTACCAGTTGTGCACCTGTGAGAAGCAGAGAAGACACCATGGAGTCTTTTACCACTGAGATAAAAGACTTAAAACTAGTCAGGCTGAAATAAAAAAATGTTAAAACTGAGATGAAAAACTGAATGAATGTAAGGACAAGGACAGAAGAAACACATGAATGAGTAAATGATATGGAAGAAAAAATTATAAAAAAAATAATGAAGGTAAAAGAAGAGGAAGACAAAAATATTGGATCATGAAGGTAGACTTGGGGAACTCAGCAACTCCATAAAGCAATAACATTCATATCATAAGACTTCCAGAAGAAGAGGAGAAGGGGAAAAAAGAGAAGGTTTATTTGAGAAATTATAGCTGAAAACTTCCCTAATCTGGACAAAGAAATGGACATACAAATGGAAGTACATATAAGCAAAAGCAGGCCAACATCAAAACAAATTTTCAAAATACAGAGATAAGGAAAAAATCCTAAATCAACAAGGCAAAAGAAACCCCTAACTTACAAAGGAAGACAAGTAAGATGAACAGAAAATTGATAGGCCAGAAGAGAATAGCATGATATATTCAATATGCTGAAACGGAAAAATACACAGCCAAGAATACTTTATCTAGCAAAGCTGATATTCAGAATAAGAGAGATAAAGAATTTCCCAGACAGGGGCACTTGGGTGACTCAGTCAAGTGCCTGACCCTTGATTTCTACTCAGGTCATGATCTCAGGGTCATGAGATTGAAGTCCATTATCAGACTCTGCATTGGGCATGGAGCCTGCTTAAATTCTCACTTTCCCCGCCAACCCTCCTGATTTCACATGCTCTCTCTCTCTCTCTCTCTCTCAAAAAAAAAAAAAAAAAAAAAAAAAAAAAAAAAAAAAAAAAAAAAAAAAAAAAAAAAGAAAGAAAGAAAGAAAGAAAGAGAGAAAGAGGGAGAGAGAGAGAAAGAGATTGCCAAACAAAAGCTAAAGAGCTCATGACCACTAAATCAGCCCCAGAAGAAATATTAAAAGGGACTCTTTGAGTGGGAAAGAAAGACTGAAAACAATCTAGAAAGAAGCAGAGAAAATCTCCAGAAACAACAAATTTATAGGTAATACAATGGTGTGAAATTCATATCTATCAATAATCACTCTGAATACTAATGGACTAAATGGATTTTTTTTTAAAAAGACCCATATATGTGTTGCCTGCAAGAGACTCTTTTTAAAGACTCCTGCAGATTGAAAGTGAAGAGATGGAGAACAAGTTATCATGCTAATGGACACCAAAAGAAAGCCAGAGGTGCCAGACTCATATCAGACAAACTACTTTTTAAACCAAGAGATGAAGAAAGATGGCACATCATAATAAACAAAGTCTATCTAACAGGAAGAACTAACAATTGCAAATATTTAGGTCCCCATCTTGGGAACACCCACATATATGACACAGTTAATAACAAACATAAAGAAACTCATTGATAATAGTACAATAATAGTGGTGGACTTTAACATCCCACTACAACAATGGACAGATCATCCAAGCAGAAAATCAACAAGGAAACAATGGCTTTGAATGACACACTGGACCAGGTGGACTTAACAGATATATTCAGAACATTTCATCCTCAGGCAGCAGAATACACATTCTTTTTGAGGGCACGTGGAACATTCTCCAGAACAGATCACATGGGAGGTCACAAATCAGGCCTCAACAAGTACAAATAGATTGAGATCATACCATGCATATTTTCTGACCACAATGCTATGAAACTTGACGTCAATCACAAGAAAAAGTTTAGAAAGACCACTAATCCATAGAGGTTAAAGCACATCCTACTAAAGAATGAATGGGTCAGCCAGGAAATTAAAGAAGAAATTTTAAAAATATATGGAAGCAAATGAAAATGAAAACATGACAGTCCAAGACATTTGGGCTGCAGCAAAATCTGTCATAAGAGGGAAGTAGGCTTACCTCAAGAAGCAAAAATATCTCATATATACAACCTAACTGTCCAGCTAATGGAGCTAGAAGCCTAAAGCCAACAGAAGAGAAATAATGAAGATTAGAGCAGAAATAAATGATAGAGAAACAAACAAACCAAAAACTCAGTAGAACAGATCAACAAGACTAAGAGCTGGTTCTTTGAAATAATTAATAAAATTGATAACCCTCCAGCAAGACTTATCAAAAAGAGAAGAGAAAGGACTCAAATAAATTCACAAATGAAAGGGGAGAGATCAGAACCAACATTAGAGAAATACAAACAATTACAAGAGAATTTTGGGGGAAATCTGAGAGGTTTTTCTTAAGGTCAGGAACTAGACAGGGATGTCCACTCTCACCATTACCATTCAACATAGTCCTGGAAGCCTTAGCAACTGGACAACAAAAATAAAAGGCTTCCAAATTGGCAAGGAAGAAGTCAAACTTTCACTATTTTTCAGACAACATGATACTCTATGCAGAAAACTGAAAGACTCCACCAAAAAAATTACTAAACCGATAAACCAATGCAGTGAAGGATATAAAACCAATATGCAGAAATCTGTTGCGTTTCTGTAATGAAGCAACAAGAAAAGAAATCAAAGAAATTGATCACATTTACAACTGCACCAAAACCCAGAAGATGACTAGGAATAAACTAACCAAGGAGGTGAAAGATCTGTACTCTGAAACTATAGAACACTGGTGAAAGAAACTGAGGACACAAAGAAATAGCAAAGCATTCCATGTTCTTGGATTAGAAGAACAAACATTGTTAAAATGTCTGTACTTCCCAAAACAATTTTCACATTTAATGCCATCCTTATCAAAATACCACCAGAATTTTTTACAGAGTTAGAACAAATAATCTGAAGATTTGTATGGACCCATAAAACACCCTGAATGGTCAAAGCAAACTTGAAAAAGAAAAGCAAAGCAGAGGCATCACCATTCTGGACTTCAAGCTCTATTACAAAGCTGTAGTGATCAAGACAGTATGGTACTGGCACAAAAACAGACACACATATCAGTGGAACAGAATAGAAAACTCAGAAATGGAGCCACAACTATATGGTCAACTAAGCTTTGACAAAGCAGGAAAGAATATCCAATGGAAAAAAGAGAGTCCCTTCAACAAACGGTGTTGGGAAAACAGGATGCCAGCTTACAAAAGAATGAAACTGAACCACATTCCTTCACCATACACAAAGATAAATTAAAAATGGATTGAAGACCCAAATGTGAGAAGGAAAGCATCAAACTCCTGAAGATAACTCGGGCAGTATCCTCTTTGACATGGGCCATTCTTACTAGTCACATTTTTGGAGACAAGGGATCCAAAAGCAAAAATGAATTATTGAGACTTCATTAAGAAGGAAAGCTTCTAAACAGTGAAGGAAAGAATCCACAAAACTAAAAGGCAAGCTT
This sequence comes from Spilogale gracilis, assembly GCA_004023965.1. Classification (NCBI taxonomy): domain Eukaryota; kingdom Metazoa; phylum Chordata; class Mammalia; order Carnivora; family Mephitidae; genus Spilogale; species Spilogale gracilis. The sequence goes on from PITA01010155.1 coordinate 13,174, forward strand.
TAGAATGGGAGAAGATATTTTCAAAAGACATATCTGTTAAAGAGTTATTATATAAAATTTATAAAGAACTTACAAACTGAACACCCAAAACACAAACAATCCAGTTAAAAAAAAAGGGAAGAAGACATGACTAGACCCTTTTCCAAATAGGACATCCAGATGGCTAATTAACACATAAAAAGATGCTCAACATCATTCATCATCAGGGAAAGGCAAATCACAACTACAGTGATATATCACCTCACAGTGTCAGACTGGCTAAGTTAACCATACAGGAAAAACAAATGTTGGCAAGGATGTGGAGAAAGGGGAACTCTCTTGCATTGTTGCTGGGAATGCAAACTGGTGCAGCATCTGGAAAACAGTATGGAGATTCCTCAAAAATTTAAAAATAGAACTACCCTACAATTCAGAAATTGCCCTACTAGGTATTACCTAAAGGATACAAAAATACTGATTTGAAGGAATATATGCACCCGATGTTTATAGCAGCATTATCAATATTAGCCAAATTATGGAAAGAGCCCAAAGGTCCATAGACTGATGAATGGATAAAGAAGGTGTGGTATACACACACAGACACACACACACACACAGGAGTATTACTCAGTAATCAAAAAGAATGAAATCTTGCCATTTGCAATGACATGAATGGAGCTACAGAATATTATACTAAGCTAAATAAGTCTGTCTGAGAAAGACAATTACCGCGTGATTTCACTCATAATGTGGATTTTAATAAAAAAATGAACACATGAGAAAAAAGAAAAGAGCGAGACAAAACATAAAACAGACACTAAACTAGAAAAGACAAACTGAGGGTTTCTGGTGGGGAAGTGGGAGGGGTGATGAGCTAAATGGATGACGGGATTAAGGAGGGCAGTTGCATTGAGCAGTAGGTATTGTATATAAGTGATGAATCACTAAATTCTACACCTGAAACTAATATTACAATGTATGTTAACTAATTGGAATTTAAATAAAAACACAAAACTAAAAAAAAGTAAAACAAATTATAAATAAATAAACTGTAATTTTAAAGCAAACAAACAAACCAGAAAACCTCATGGGCAATATCAGTGAAGGCTGACTGTCTGTATGTGTTGTGACCCAGTAGTTCTACCGTCTACACGTTCTCATAAGCATACTCAACATAGGACATACATAAGAATGTTCACAGCAGTAACCGCTTAAATTTCAGACAGAAAACTATTCAAACGCCCATTAATAAGCAAACAAATGTATTACAGATTATGCCCCAAATGGAATCCTGTAAAGCACTGAGAACAGAAGAGCAATATCTACAATATAATACATATAAATAAAAATTTAAATCCAGTTATAGATACAGCTTGAGTCTGTGAATAATGGTATTTTTATCCTAAGATTTTGTTAGTTTTATTATTTTTCCTAAGGCAGCTAGGAGTGCTAGCAATTCCAGATTACCTTAATCCAGGGTTTCTGGACCTCAGTGCTACTGACATTGTTAACTAAATAATCTTTTGTTGTGGGGTTGCCCTGTGCGTTTTAGGATCTTTAGCAGCATACCTGGTCTCTACCCACTGGATGTCAGCAGCATCCCCCAGTAAATAGTAAAAAAAAAAAAAAAAAAAAAAAAAAAAAAATGTCTAAGTTATGGTCAAACCATCTCTGAGGGACAAAATCAGCCTGCTCCTCATAACTGCCTAAACCTAATCAGAAATTGAGATATTTTGATATTAAATTTTAATTACTGGACTGTCCATCCACTGCCTCTCATACTTTCAGGGTCCCAATCTAATGGTTGGGTTTTGTTTTTTTTTTTCCTTTGGAGGGGGGGTTGTTTTTGTTTGTTTTTGACCAGGGCTCATATTCCTTGGCAAGCCCTGAGGCCAATATCTGCCCACCAGCCCCAAGAGTTGCTGAAAATTCTACTCACTTCTGAACGGGTTAGCTGGCAGTTCTTTTATCAGTGGGTATCTCTAAGAAAAAGGTGTCCCCAAATGCTTTGCTTATCTCTCTGAGGCTTCTGTTGTTTTCTTTATCTCTCTAGTACCTTGGAAATTTTTTTTCTATTTTATCTAGTTTGTTTTCCTTATCAGAAGTGTTGATCAGATTTACCTATGGGGTTAGTAGAGTGGAAACCCTCTTCATCTTACATTCTTTGTTAAACTCAATCAGATTTTCATTTCCACTGAAACTACTCTTATCAAGGTCTCTTATGTAATGAATTCCAATGGTCATTTAAGAATCCTCATTTGCCATGCATTCTCTCATACACTTTTTGAAATTTGTTTTGGCTTCTTTTGTAGTTGCTCTTTCTTATTCTCTTCCCTCCTCATCTTCCTATCCTGTCAATGAAGTGTTCTACGGCCCAGTCCCTGGCATTCTTCTATTAGAATACACTCATTCCTTGGTTATCTCATTCAGTCCACTTTCTTTAAATAACACAGATGTAGCAAGTACACCTAATTAATTTATTTAGCCCAGATCCCTTGCCTCTTGGATGTCTGAGAGAATTCTCACATTTAACATTCCAAACTGAACTTCTGATCTTACTGCAAAAATAAAACAAAACCCAAAAAACCTTTAACTTGACATTTTTAAAAGTTATTTTTAGCTATCACCTAAATGAAGTCTTGGAAATATTGAAAATTATACTCTTAAGTTTATACTTCTATAAACTGAAATTGTTTTGATGAGTATTGATTACTTGCTATAGTAAGAAATTATTTATTCACTAGGATAACTTTTACACAGATAATATTTTGGTTGTCACTTAAGTACAGTGAGGTATATTGCTTTTTTTCTGAATATAAACAAATTTTAGTTCTATTTGTTTGTAAATACCCTAATTCCTATTCTAAAAAAAACACACTCAGATATGATATTTATGTTGGGTCATAAGGACTCTCTAGGATTTTCACCTTAGGCAAAAGAAAACTATATATGTAATTAAACATATTCATATAATATTCATATAACATAAAACTGTCATTTTTGAAATGACATTTTATTTGAAATATTTTAAAACGTGTTACTATAACCTTCCCTCTAAAAGCTTTCAGAAAATAATGTCAACTTAAATACTGTTCAAAAATTAACTACTTATAATTCTTCAGATGTTTGATGGTGAAAACTACTATAACATTAATTATCTCTGTACACTCTTCATGCACAAGTACTTTTAAATTTAAGATTGGATACATCTAGACTTAACTACTGGAAGTGTTGCTTTTCTAGGAGAAAATGGGGTAGGTAATGAAATGTTTATAGCCTCTAACAATCTGAAGGACTTCTATATTCTAAGCAATAATGTCATTATGTGATTCACTTCAAAGATGGAAAGCTAAGTTTCCAAAGACAAAAAGATATATTTATTTTTTAAAAAATGAATTTTGAGATACATACAGTAATAGTTCAAACTTTATATAACTCAACTCTACCTGGTGAAGAGTTTATTGAAATATCTGAAGAGTCAAATATAAGTATTTGGGTCTTTTTTTACCTGAACTATTCATTTTGGAAGGTAAATATATTAAAAAGCTTATTTTAAAATGCAATAATTCTATATTCTTCTCAGAGCAAAAGCCAAGTTCTAGCATGGCCTCTGTGACATGTGTCCTTGACCCTTATGTGACCTTCCCTTGGACCACTTTCCACTCTACTCTAGCTACACTGATCTCCTTGAATGTTCTCAACACACTCCCAGGCTGGGGTCTTCACACTGGCTGTGCCCTCGGCGTGGACATTCTCCTTTCAGGTATCCTACATGGCTCACTCCCTCGCCTCGGCAAGGTTTCGATCAAATATCACCTACTCAGTGAAGCTCATCCAATAAACCCTATTTCAAAGAGCAACCTGCCCCCTTTCTACCCTCAACACTCAGACCAGTTTAGTGTGTTCTGCATTTTTTTTTAAGATTTTATTTATTTATTTGACAAAGAGAGAGATCACAAGTAGGCAGAGAGAGAGGAGGAAGCAGGCTCCCTGCTGGGCAGAGAGCCTGATGTGGACCTTGATCCCAGGACCCAGTATCATGACCTGAACCAAAGGCAGAGGCTTTAACCCACTGAGCCACCCAGGCGCCCTGCATTTTTTTTTTCATAACATTTGTCACCCTCTAGCATAGAGGTGCCCAAACTTCATCAGTTCACAGTACCCTTAGTTTCTCAAAACATGTTCACAACACCTCTAGCCAAAAGAAATATCTAACAATTCCATTCATTAAACAGATAGATCCAAACAACTAAATAGCACTGATATCTAAATAACTTACTAACCATTTAAAAAAGTAATAATATTTATATTCCATTCTTCATTCGTTATAATTAACTACTTAATAGCATGTGTGTGCCTGTTAGATCCTGAGTGGCTGTCAACACTTGAAATCATAATGGACAACAGCATCCTCATTTCCTGATACACACCGATTTTTGTAGAGGATTTGCTGGTTATTATAGCAACCACTGAAAAAAGATAGGATGTCACCCAAAGAAATTTAGCAGGATTTAATGCTGAAACTCTAAACTATCTCAGCTAGAAATTTGGATATTTTCTGATAAATGCTGCCATGTTTTCCTTAAAAATGTAGATAGCTTGCATGATTTCTGTAATTTTGCTTCAGTATCTCAAGATGCCTTGGCACATAGTTTGGGAACCGTGACTCTAACTCATTATATAATTATGTTTTAGGTGCACTGTTTATTGTTTTCTTCACCGTCATCCCTCATGATAGAATGAACTCAAGCGCAAGAATTTGTATGTTTTTTTTTTTGATATATTATTAGCACCTTGAATAATACTGACTCATACAGGTTTTCAGCACACATTTGTGAGATAAATTATTGATCATTTATGTTTTTCTATGCACAGTTTATATTTCTGCCAGTTTTCTTTCAGGTGTTATCTTTATATTGGTTTCCAAGTATTTTTTGCATATCTAAAATATCAGCCTTTGCTTATCATATGTTCAGCATATATTTTTTCCATTTGTCTTTTTTTTAATGTTTTTATGATATATTTTTCTGCATCGGTTGTTTAAAATTTTGCATAGGCAATTCTGCCATTTCCTTTTGACTTTAAGTGATACTTTATGTTTATATACACTTTGCCCACCTCATAATCCTAAATAAATTTAAAAAGTTGTATTCAATATTTTTCCTAATATATTAGGGTTCCCATTATTATTTTAAAAATTATTTAGGGCCCAAAATTTATTAGGGCTCTTGTATAGAGATCCAGCTTGATCCTCATTCAAATGGCTAATTTGCTGTCTCAACAGAGTGTATTAAATAATTGATCTTTCCCCAGTGCTTTGAAATAACAGCATTACCACACACTAAATCCCTATGTGTAGTTTGGCTCTATTTCTAGAACTGTCAGTTGTTTTATTTATCATTTTGTTCCTTGTCAACATTAGCCTCTTTGACTTACTATAATCTTGAAAATTGTTTTTAGTTTTGTTTCACAAACTAATGGATCTTTAATTTGGGGAGGCATAAAATGTCATCCTTTGAAACTATCCATTTAAAAGTTAATACCAACAAAACAACTTGGCAAGAATTAAAAGTCATAATTCAAAGAGGCTTAAACAAAAGTTCTCCAGGAGACTTTTTTTTTAATCCATTCAAGTATTTATCACAGTTCCAGACATTTTATGGGCACATAGAATTTCAATGAATCAAATATCTTCCAGCACTAAAAACAATGCAGCATGAATGAACTTCTTATGCATGAAGTAAAAACTAAAAGTGATCGGATTTTTCTGTGCATGACTAGTAACCTGGACAGTCTCCCTGTCATGATCTTTAAAACACAGGGGTGGTGATGTCATGAATAGTTATCTTATTCTTACTGAGTACTCCAAAATGTCACCATATACAACTAGAAACACAAAGCAAAACATTAATAATCTGTTTAACAACATTTTAATGGCTTTTGCTCATATCAATATATTTAATGTGAAATATCACAACTAAAGAGCATCATTAACCTCAAAAACTCTACAAAATCTTTATGAATGTACTTGAATTCAAAGAAGACACATATGCATACACGTATGCAAAAAATTAAAGTAGCTTTTGGCAATTTGATGTAAACTTACAAAATGTTAAGACTGGCTTAAAAAGGCTCCAGTAATTTCAACATCCAGCTCAAGCGCTCTCACACATAATTATATCTCCTTTCCGCCTATCACTCTACACAAGTCCACTAAAAGCAGAAAAGACCTAAAAATACAGATTAGAGAGGTTTTTTCCCCCCATTTATAAATATGGGAGACATAGGCTCCTAGCCAATGAAAAATACAAGGACAATTTTCTTCACTCTTGGCAACATAACGTGCTTTCTTGAACTCATGGAAAAATTCCTTGGAAACAGACCACAACAGCCTCTTATTTATAACTAGTGGCAAACAGATTAAATGTATAATTGTGCAAATGGGCCAATTAAGGTAAAGAGCACAGCAACACAAAGTCACTAGGTACAGCTTTTATCAAAGTGAAATAACTATATCCCAAGCACACATTTTTTTTTTAGCTCCCAATTTTGGAGGACTCTTGCTTGCAACCACTTATTCTGTGGCATGAATCTGTGTAGGACTAACTAACTGCATTATGTGTTTTATTTTATTCCCAAAGTTATCATTGAAATGTCTGTGGCATTCACACCATTGAAAATATCATTCTGTCAGCACAGTGAGGCAGTAGCATTTCCAACTTCTATAGAAAATGGACAAAGCCGGGATGTTTCCTGTGCCAATTAGCAGTGTCGCTGAGCAAGAAGGAAGTGTGTCTAAAGATGCCTGAATGAGAACCCAGCAAGCTCAGTATTTGAATGAGAACAACCCAGCAAGCTTTCTTGGGCTTTTGGCACCCATGGAGGCCACAGTAAAGAGTTCCCAGGAAGGTCATCCAATTTCAATGCGCCAGAGGGATTATGCGGGAGGGAAGCAGTTGTATGGCTTGTTCCCTTCAGCACATGTCCAGGTCGGACATTTGCCAATGCCTGGCACCACAGGGTTATAAATATTTTCTAGCTGAACTTGTGAATACGGCTTTTCAAACACCAGACAAATGATGGTGCAAAAGAATACATTTAGTGAAACCTAGGAATTGTCTGAAATTGAATGAAATTGCAAATTTGTATTTGGAAGTAATACACATGCCTCAGACACAAAATTTGATTTAGATTCAAGGGACAAGTTTATTTAACTATGAGATACTTATCTGATGATCTGCCTTTGCTACTTTTACATAGGCATTTGAGAAATGACTAAGTTTCCAACATTTTACCAATGCTTTGATTTTAATGGAGACATATACCATTATAGTCGAGGTAGTGTCATTTTAGATGTTTGCCTAATATATTTGATTAAGGTAGAATTCTGCACTCCCTTAGTTCTTAATCCATTTAAAAATCTAAAGACAAATTATTCTTTATTTTTAAACTGCACCCTATATTTATTTATCTACATGTAGGTTTAATTCTCTTCTCTTTTCCCTTTCTATACTCTATTGCCTTTATCAATTTAGTGTTGCTTTCCTATGAAATTAAACTTAATGTAATCTTTTCGGATTGAATTTAATACAAACATTTCTCTTATGCCTGATGAAGGAAATGGAACTAATTCAGCAAATATACAATTACCCGTTAAGTCTCTCGGATACTTATAAGTCACAAGCATACTAAGATAAACAAGATAAAGCTTTTGCACTCAATGGGGGAAGAGATCTCAGAGATATATAAACAACTAACAATTATATAGTGTGATAAATGTTTACCCAAACTTTAATTTCAGTCCAAAAACTAGAATGATCCTTTAAAAAGAGAAGTATGAACAAGTCATGAAGATGAAAGAGAAAGCATATTGAAGATAGTCAATGATATTGTCATAGCATTGTATGGGACATTGGGTAGCTACACCAGTGGTGAGCATAGCATAATGTATAGACTTACTGAATTACTATGTTGTACACCTGAAACTAATGTAACATTGTGTGTCAACTATACTCTGAAGAAAAGAAAGAAACCATACACAGTAACTGGAAAGAGAAGAGAAAAAGAGAGAGAGAAAGAAAGAGAAAAGTAGGAGAGAAGAAAGGAAATAGATCCTAGTAATTTTCTGCCCAAACACTCTATTCAGAGTCAATGCCTTAAAAGGTCTTATATGATCTGGCCCTTATTTAATTTGCAACCCTTCTTGCCCTCCTGGATCCTTGGTGTACTCATTCTTTAATGACACACTGACACAACACAATGCATACATTGTGGCCTTAATCCCCCCCCCCCCACATCCACCTGCTTTCTTACCTCTTTTAAATCTTTGCTCAAATTTCACCTTTTTAGTGAGACTTTCCATGACTACCCTGTTTTTACATTATAGTCTTTCCCTAGTACTCCCCATCACTTTTTCTGAGATTTATTTATCTCCATAATACTTCATACCACTCTACACCTTACCATTTTGTTAGTGGTTAGTTTCTCTTTACCTCCCTAGAAAATAAGTTCTATGAGGGCTGAGACTTCTGTCAGCTTGCTTATTTCTGTTTTTAGTGCCTATAAAAGAACCTGGTAGAGTGAATTAAGAGGGTGGAATTGTAGGTGGACCTTATGCTTTTCTCATCCTTGAAAACAGCTAGATAAATATCAAATGGTTCAGAACACCAAAGAAATTGATCTGAGGACTGAGAACAAACTGCACAACTAGAGGAAAATGGTCAAAGATAGGAGGTGTGGAGACATGGTTTGGGGAAGAAAAGAATTGTGGGTGCTGAAGAGGGAGCCCTGATGATGTGGGAGGAAGTGGGGCAGGAGAGAGAGGGAGAGAAGGCAATGCACAGGAGATTGCACAAGACAAATGTGTCCCCAAAACTGTTGGCTGGGAAAATGAGAGAGGCTGATGATTGCAAGTTTTTACAAGCAATGGAGCTCAAAGACTGAAGTTTCAGAAGTCAAAGTTTCATTGCGAGAGTAGATTTGGTGGAGAGAGCGGTGCTACTCTAAAGAAGGAGGGCAGAGGTCCAGGAGCCAGCAGCATGGTCTGAGGATCCCTTGGGTCAGTGGGAGAGATAGTTCCCCTTTAGGAGTGCATTTGGGAGAGGCAGCACTGTCTGTGCAGGGACAAAAGAGCTGATGGACACCTCTGCGCTGCTCTATTCAGTAACACAGCAGCAGAGAAAAAAGCTGTTAACATGCAGTTAACATGGACATTGACACTATGCTGCACTTTACTGTGAACTCCAAGCTCCTATGCAGTCATACGACTGCCAGCATCAGCCACAGCCTAGCAAAACCCTCCCCCAGAGGATCAGTGTGAGTCCACATCATGCCAGGTGCCTAAAATGTGGAGATTTGAAAACCCAATCCGCACATCTTAGATAAAACACAGGAACACTGTGCTATCAGGTGGGAAGACTCTCTGGACACAGACAGGGTGAAAGCAGGGTGAGGGCTGCCTGGGCACATGAGAGATTGTTCACTCTTCTGGGAGGGCTTCCGGAATAGCAGCAGTCCAAACCCCTCCCTCATGGACTAGAGAGCAGACCGACACCATTCCCCTGCCTGCTGAGCAGCATAAACTCAATTTCAATGAGCCGCAGAGCACCCTCAGTAGAGGCTTGAGCCACTTACAGCCAGCCACACCTGCCTGTGCTCTGCAGGTGCTTCTTTTCTCGGGTGAGTGTGCCTCAGAGTCAGAGCAAGAGTGGGACCCTGTCCCCGAAGACCAGCACAAATCTCCCACACACACCAAGTCTACTGACCAGAGAGTGCTGTAAAGCTTCCGCTCTAGTGGAAATAGGATGTAGCCTCTTTAAACAAGCAGACAAACACGCTGAGGGAGGCTCACCACAAACTGGACAAGGTCCAAACACTCCCCACCATAGGCAAACTCTGCAGAGGACCCGAAGGAAAGAGCAGCCAAGACACAGCATCAGAGTGCACAAGGCATACACCAGACACCTCCTGAAGCACCAGGCCCTGGACACTATATGATCTCTTCCTAATAAAGTCATTATTCTCAGGATCAGGATACCTGTGTTAGGTTTCTCTAACACAGAAGACAGAAATCTAGACAAAATACAAAGACAGAGGAATTCCTCTCCAAAAAAGAACAAGAAAATGTCACAGCCAGGGATCAAATCAAAAGATATATAAGAATTAGGACTGATCCAGAAGTTAAAGCAGCAGTCATACAGATACTAGCTGGGCTTGTGAAAAGCATAGAAGACACCAGGAAGTCCCTCACCACAGACATAAAAAATCTGAAAACTAGTCAACTTCAAATAAAAAACGCTAGAACTGAGATATGAAACTGACTGGTTGTAATGACTACAAGGATGGAAACGCAGGAATGAATAAATGATACAGAAGATTAAATTATGGAAAATAATGAAGCTAAAAAGAAAAGGGAAAGAAAAATACTAGATCATGAAGGTAGACTTGGGGAACTCAGTGACTCCATAAAGAATAATATTCATATCATAGGAGTCCCAGAAGAAGAAGAGAGGAAGAAGGGGCAAAATGTTTATTTGAGCAAATTATACCTGAAAATTTCCCTAATCAGGGAAAGAAACAGACATCCAAATCCAGGAGGGACAGAGAACTCCCACCACAATCAACAGAAGCAGACCAACACCAAGACATATCATGGTTAAATTTGCAAAATAACAAGACAGGAAAAAGTCCTGAAAGCAGCAAAGGAAAAGAAATCCCTGACTTATAAGGGAGGACAAATTAGGGTAGCAGCAGATCTACCCACAGAAACTTGATAGGCCAGAAGAGAATGCCACGCTATATTTAACATTGCTGAATGGGAAGAACATGCAGCTAAGACTACTTTATCCATTAAGGCTGGTATTCAAATAGGTGGAGAGATAAAGGGATACGTGGGTGACCAGTTAAGTGTCAGACTCCTGATTTCCACTCAGGTCATGATCCCAGGTTCATGAAATTGAGGCCTGTACTGGGCTCTGCACTGGGCATGGAGCCTGCTTAAATTCCTCCTCCCTCTGCCACTCCTTGCCCCTTCTTGTGTGCTCTCTCTCTCTCTCTCTTTTCCTCTCTCAGGGGGAAAAAAAAATTCCCAGACAAAAAAACTAAAGGAGCTCATGATCATAAAACCAGGCTGCAAGAAATATTTAAGGGGACTCTTTGAGTGGGAAAAAAAGATCAAAAGCAATAGAGTAGAAAGAAGCAGAGAAAACTCTAGAAACAACAAATTTATAGGTAATATGATGGTATGAAATTCATATGTATCAATAATCACTGAGTGCAAATGACTAAGTGCTCCAATCAAAAAACATGGGGAGTCAGAATGGATTGTAAAAAACAAAAACAAAAACAAAAAAACCATCTATGTGCTGCTTAAGCTCATTTTAGATATAAAGACTCCTGCAGATTGAAAGTGAAGGGATGGACAACCAGTTATCATGCTAATGGACACCAAAAGAAAGCCAGAGGTGCCACACTCATATCAGACAAACTACTTTTTAAACCAAGAGATGAAGAAGGATGGCACATCATAATAAACAAAGTCTATCTAACAGGAAGAAATAACAATTGCAAATATTTAGATCCCCATCTTGGAAACACCCACATATATGACACAATTAATAACAAACATAAAGAAACTCATTCATAACAGTACAATAATAGTAGTGGACTTTAACTCCCCACTACACCAATGGACAAATCATCTAAGCAGAAAATCAACAGGGAAACAATGGCTTTGAATGACGCACTTGATCAGATGGCCTTAACAGATATATTCAGAACATTTCATCCTCAGGCAGCAGAATACACATTCTTTTCACAGGGACATTCTCCAGAACAGATCACCTGGGAAGTCACACATCAGGCCTCAACAAGTACAAACAGATTGAGATCATACCATGCATATTTTCTGACCACAATGCTATGAAATTTGAAGTCAATCACAAGAAAAAGTTTGGAATGATCACTAATCCATAAAGGTTAAAGCACATCCCACTAAAGAATGAATGGGTCAGCCAGAAAATTAAAGAAGAAATTTTAAAAATGATGGTGCCTGGGTGGCTCAGTCATGAAGTGTCTGCCCTAGGCTCAGGACATGATCCCAGAGTCCTGGGATTAAGCCCCACCTTGGGCTCCCTGCTCAGTGGGAAGCCTGCTGCTACCTCTCTCACTCCCCTTGCTTGTGTTCCTTCTCTAGTTGTGTTTCTCTCTGTCAGATAAATAAATAAAATATTTAAAAATAAATTTAGGGCTCCTATTGGCTCAGTTGGTTAAGCCACTGCCTTTGGCTCAGGTAATGATCCCGGAGTCCTGGGATTGAGTCCATCATCAGGATTCCTGCTCGGCAGGGTGTCTCCTTCTCCCTCTGACCTTCTTCCCTCTTGTGCTCTCTCTCACTCTCAATCTCTCTCAAATAAATACTTTTTAAAAAAAATTTTAAATGTATGGAAGCAAATGAAAATTAAAACATGACAGTCCAAGACATTTGGGCTGCAGCAAAATCTGTCATAAGAGGGAAATATGTAGCATTACAGGCTTACCTCAAGAAGCAAAAACATCTCAAATACACAACTTAACCTTCCATCTAATGGAGTTAGAATCCTAAAGCCAGCAGAAGAGGGGAAATAATGAAGATTAGAACAGAAATAAATGATAGAGAAACAAACAAACCAAAAACCCAGTAGAACAGATCAACAAATCTAAGATCTGGTGCTTTGAAAGAATTAATAAAATTAATATACTCCCAGCCAGACTTATCAAAAAGAGAAGAGAAAAGACCCAAATAAATAAATTCACAAATGAAAGGGGAGAGATCAGAACAAATACCAAAGAAATACAAATAATTATTAAGAGAATATTATGAAAAATTATATGCCAACAAATTGGGCAATCTGGAAGAAATGGGTAAATTCCTAGAAACATACAAACTTCCAAAACTAAAGCAGGGAGAAATAGAAAATTTGAACACCATCAAAGAAACAAATCCGTAATAAAAAATTTCCCAACAAACAAAAGTCCCGGGCCAAATGGCTTCCCAGGGGCATTCTACCTAACATTTTAAGAAGAGTTATGGCCTATTCTCAAACTGTTTCAGAGAGTAGAAATGGAAGGAAAACTTCTAAACTCATTCTCTGAAGTGAGCATTACACTGATTTTGAAACCAGACAAAGATCCCACTACAAAGGAATGTTATAGGCCAATATTCCTGATGCACATAGATGCAAATTGAATGCACAGTACATTAAAGAATCTTTCACCACAATCAAGTGGAATTTATTCCTGGGTTGCAAGGGTTGTTTGATATTGGCAAATAAATCAATGTGAGACACCACAATAATAAAAGAAAAGGTAAGGATCATATGATCCTCTCAACAGATGCAGAAAAATCATTTGACAAAATGCAACATCTATTCTTGATAAAAACCCTCCACTGGGCATCTGGGTGGCTCAGTTGGTTAAGCAACTGCCTTCAGCTCAGGTCATGATCCTGAAGTACTAGCATTGTATCCCACATTGGGTTCCCAGCTCCAAGGGGAGTCTGCTTCTCCCTTTGACCTTCTCCCCTCTCATGCTCTCTTTCACTCTCTCTCTCTCTCTCACTTAAAAAAAAAAAAAAAAAAAAAAAAAAAAAAAAAAAAAAAAAAAAAAAAAAAAAAAAAAAAAACCTCCATAAAGTAGGGATAGAGGGAACATGCCTTACTTCATAAAGTCCATCTACAAAAGACCCACAGTTAATACCATCCTCAATGAGGAAAAACTGAGAGCCTTTCCCCTACAGTCAGGAACAAGATAGAAATGTATACTCACCATTACTATTCAACATAGTACTGGAAGTCTTAGCCTCAACAACTGGACAACAAAAAGAAATAAAAGGCATCTAAATTGGTGAGAGAGAAGTCAAACTTTCATTATTTGCAGACAACATAGTACTCCAGAAAACTGAAAGACTCCATCAAAAAACTTCTAGAAAAAATTCATGATTTCAGCAAAGCACAGGATATAAAATCAGTATACAGAGATCTGTTGCATTTCTATATACACAAATAAGGAAGCAGCAAAAAAGGAAATAAAGGAATCGATTCAATTTATAATTACACCAAAAACCATAAGATACTTAGGGATAAATCTATCCAAAGAGGTACAAGATCTGTATTCTGAAAACTACAGAACACTTATGAAAGAAATTCAAAATGACACAAAGAAATGGAAAAGCATTCCATTCTTATGGATTAGCAGAATATTGTTAAAATGTCTGTACTTCCCAAAGTAATCTAAACATTAAATGCAATCCCAGCAAAATGCCACCAGCATTTTTCACAGAGCTGGAACAAACTGTCCTCAAATTTATATGGAACCACAAAAGACCCTGAATAGCCAAAGGAATCTTGAAAAAGAATGTGAAAACTGAGGGCATGCTCATTCTGGCTTTCATACTACATTACAAAGCTGTAGTGATCAAGATAGTATGGTATTGGCAAAAAAATAGACATATACATCAATGGAACAGAATAGAAAACCCAGAAAAAGAGCCAGCACTATATGGTTGACTAATCTTCAACAAAGTAGGACAGAATATCCAATGGAAAAAAGTCTCTTCAATAAATGGTGATGAGAAACCTTGACAGCAACGTGCGAAAGTATGAAACTGGATCACTTTCTTACACCATACACAAAATAAATTCAAAATGGATGAAAGACCTAAATGTGAGACAGAAAACACAAGAGCAACTTCTTTGATGTCAGCCACAGCAACTTCTACTAGACACATCCCTGGAGGCAAGGGAACCAAAGGAAAAATGAACTATTGGGACTTCATCGAGATAAAAAGCCCTGCACAGTGAAGGAAACAATCAACAAAACCAAAAGGCAGCCTACCTAATGGGAGAAGACATTTGCAAATGGCATACCTAATGATGGGTTGGAATCTAAGCTCTATAAAGAACTTATTGAATTCAGCACCCCCAAAACAAGGAATCCAGCTTAGAAATGGGCAGAAGACATGAATAGATATTTTTCCAAAGAAGACATTCAAATGGCTAATATGAAATGATGCTCAACATCACTCATCATCATGGAAATACAGAGCAAAAATCACAATGACATACCATCTCACACCTGTCAGAATGGTTAAAATTAACAACACAGGAAATAAGATGTTGGCAAGGATGCAGAGAAGGGAGAACCCTCTTGCCCTGCTGGTGAGAATGCAAATTTCTGCAGTCATTATGGAAAACAGTATGAAGATTCCTCAAAAAGTTAACCATAGGATTACCCTACAATCCAGGAATTACACTACTATTTACCCAAAGGATTAAAAAAAAATACAGATTTGAAGGGATATGTGCTCCTTGATGTGCATAGCAATATCAACAGTAACCAAACTATGGGAAGAGCCCAAATGTCCACTGACTGATGAATGGATAAAGAAGACTTGGTACATATACACAATACAATACTACTCCGTCACAAAAAAAAAAAAAAAATCTTGCCATTTCACTATGATATGGATGAAGCTGGACTGTATTATGCCAAGTGAAATAAGACAGAGAAAGGCAAATATCTTAATTACATTCATACATGTAATTTAAGAAACTAAACAGGAGAAAATTGGAGTTGGGGGAAGAAAAAAAGAGGGGGTAAACAAACCATAAGAGACTCTTAAAGATAGAGAACAAACTGAGGGGTGAGGGAGGGTGGTGGGGCGTGGGCTAGATGAGTGATGGGGATTATGGAGGGCACTTGATATTATAAACACTGGATGTTGTACATAAGTGCTGAATCACTGAATTCTGCTCCTGAATCCAAAATTGCACTATATGTTAACTAACTAGAATTTAAGCAAAAATTTGGGAAAAATCCTCTAAAAATAAGAAAAAAACTAAAAAATTAAATAAGATGTTATTGTAATAGTCTATGATAGGTTCAATTGAGGTAAAAAGAAATTTAATTGGAGAGCTATTTTTCACATATTATCAATGCAATTTTAACATCAATTAACTGGATGATGATTGGTACATAAGAGCAAAAAGACAAAGATGACTCTGAAGTCTATAATTTGTAGTACTGGAATGTATAATGGTTTTCAACAGATACAAAGAGGACTAGGCTTGAAGGAATATATTAGAGAGGAATATCATGACTAAATCCTACAAGGGATTGAATCAGAGCCCAGTGGGAGAATTGTGAAAGAGTAGAACAAATTTTTTCTCAGAGATAAGAAGAATAGTGAATTTCTGTTGTGTTTCAACTGTTTAGCATTCACTTTTCCTTTCTTCAGAGCATCCCAATTCCCCTTGGGGGAAGTATCATTTCTCCAGTAGTTAGAGTCTGTCTGGTGGATGTAATTGAGAGTCCTGCTTCCACTTAGCCAAGAAGCAATTTCTATCATCCAAACTAAGCCACTTGAATGTCCTTTTCCCAGAAGTTTAATACTGGGCAGAGTAACAAGAGACTAGAAACAGCTGTCTTCATCCCAGATGTCAGGCCTGGAACACCAAACTATTTTTTTCCATTCAAGAGACTGTTTTATAATTTCTTCTGTGTCTTCCTTGGTTTTTGGAAATTTCCAAATTCACATTTTTAAGCTTCCTTTTGATATATTATCTGGCACATGATATGACAATTTCTGGCAAGTTCCATTATTCTTTGGGAGAATCCATTTGTGTCATCCTAGCTGATACAGAAGGGAGAGAAAAAGATGATGAAAGAATCCTATGTTAGAAAGAGTAAATAGTGAAATTGGGCATGTTCTTATAAGATATATGAATTCTAGGGTTACACAAAAAGTAGGTTATTTTTATTAATCAAAGGCATGAAAAGAACCATAAAGACTTTTTTGTTTTGTTTTGAACAGTTACTAAAAGGCATGTGTAAGGGATGACTCAGAATGAGTGAAAGGATGATTTATCTGAAACTATAAACATTAATGGAATCCAACCAACATGATTATGCAATTTTCTTTAGGAGTATTTAAAAATCTTGGAATGGGATTAGAGAATGTGAATCAGTAGGGTGTCCAGATTTGGAAATGAATGGAGTATCTCCACTAAACAGTTAAGAGAGTAAAAGAATGAAAAGGGTCCAATGAGTATATATACTTGACATGAACCCTGAGATTCTGCCTGGGTAGGGAGCTATCTAGATCATATACATGGGGATGGATGGAATCACTAACAGCTTCACCTGTAAAGCTGAAACAAGGCTAGGATTCAGGATTGAACAATTCCAGGGAAGATATTATCCAGATGCCTATAAGTAGCACAGAGAAGGGAAAATCCAGTCTATGATCCAAGAGGAAAAATATGTTTATAACACTAAATACAGGGCTGAGCCACAAGGCCAGAGAGTAATAAAGGGCTATAAATGCAAAAATCAGTGGTAAATTCAGATCTGGGGAAGTTGCAGTAGAATGAGACATGTTATCCAACAAACTTGGAGGATGTTTATTGCATCAGGGAACAGGGGCATACTTTTTTTTTTTAATTACATTATTTTATTTTTTCAGTGTTCCAAGATTCATTGTTTATGCCCCACACCCAGTGCTCCAGGAGGGGCACACTTTCTTGTTGAAAGGTGACAAGCAGAAAATGAAACTTCAATTCTAATAAACTGGAAGATAATAATAAATAAATTGAGAATATGGAAGATCAAAACAAAAGCAAAAATCAATCTTATTAAAATTGAGAAAGTAAAGAACTGGAATGCTCATTCAGGAAGAAAAGTCTCAGGGCTTAAGGTGTTAGAGGTGTAGACAGACATGTGCGTGGTTAGAGGTAAAAATTATTAATGTAAAGATCAAAGAAATGGATGTAGGGTATTAAATGAGTCATAACCTTAAAAATTAATTATGGTTGCTGGAAAATTATTAGAAGGAATGGTGACAAAAAAGTGTCAACATCTTCATTTAAAAAAGTTACTGATAGGGGTGCCTGGGTGGCTCAGTTGGTTGAGCAGCTGCCTTCAGCTCAGGTCATGATCCTGGAGATCTGGGATTGAGTCCTGCATCGGGCTCCCTGCTCAGCAGGAAGCCTGCTTCTCCCTCTCTCACTCCCCCTGCTTGTGCTCCCTCTCTGGCTGTGTTTCTCTCTGTCAAATGAATAAAATCTTAAAAAAAAAAAGTTACTGATAAAATAGTGTTGAAGGGACCGATTGAGAGATAATACCTAAGAGGGAAATGAAACCGGATAGCATATAGACTATTAGTGCAAAAAAGATTGTACTGAGAAGAGTCCTGATTTTGTAGTAAACATGCCTGTCCTCTTTTTTCCCCCTTTACTGGATCTTCAGATAAATTTCCAAAAGTAAACTAGCCTCTAGGAATTAATAAGATATTATAGCAAAATTATAAGTTACAATGTGTCTTAGTCTGTTGTTGCTGCTATAACAAAATACCCAGACTGGTTGCCTAATTTTTAAAAAATTTTTTTCTTTAAGATTTTATTTATTCACTTGAGAGAGAGAGATAGACAGAGACAGAGAGAGAGAACAAGCAAGCACAATGGGGGGAGAGGCAGATGGAGAAACAGGCTCCCCACTGATCAGGGAGCCCCAAGCATGGCTTGATCCCAGGACTGGGAGATCATGACCTAAACCAAAGGCAGATGCTTAACCATCTGAGCCACCCAGGTATTCCAGGGTACCCAATTTCAACATAAATTTATTTCTGATAGTTCCAGAGGCTGGGAAATCCAAGATCAAAGCACCAACAAATTCAGTTTCTGGAGACGGTCCACTTCCAGGCTGGTAGATATCTGTCTTCCCTTCTGCCCTTAAAACGGGCAAGGGAATACTCTGGATCTCTTTCATAAAAATTCTAATCCCTTTCATTATGGCTCTGCCCTCACTACCTAATCACCTCCCAAGGCCCCACCTCCTAATTCTATTCACTTTGGGAGTTAGATTTTATCATACGAACTTTGAGGAAAGAGAAACATTCTGTCTGTAGTGCAAGATTGATATGGAAAGTCAATCACTTTTCTATACACTAGCAATAAACAAGTAGAGTTTAACAATAAAAACAGTAACATTTACATTAGCAACCACCAAATTATGTACTTAGGTATAAATCCAACAATGTATGTACAAGATTGATGTGAAGAAAAACTGCAAAACCCTGATGAAAGAAATAAAAGAACAAAATAAGGAGAGATATTCTTTGTTCATATATAGGAGGACTCAATATTTTCAAGAGGTTTTTGACTTATAGATTCAGTACAATCCCAAACAAAAACTCCACAAGTTATTTTGTGAATATGAACAAACTGATTCTAAAGTTTATATGGAGAGGCAGGACACCTGGGTGGCTCAGTTGGTTTATTTCTGCCTTCTGCTCAGGTCATTATCCCAGGATTCCAGTATCGAGTATCGAGCCCCACATTGGGTTCCCTACTCAGTGGAGAGCCTGCTTCTCCTTCTGCCTGCTGCTCCCCCTGCTTATGCGTGCTCGCTCTCTCTCTCTCATCAAATAAATAAGTAACATGTTTATATGGAGAGGCAAAAGACCTAGAATAACCAGTATTGAAGGAAGAAGTACTGAAGGAAAAGAGCAAAGTGGAAAGACTGGAAGTACCTGACTCGGAATTTGCTACAGATATAGTAAAAAGACAATATGATATTGGTGAAAGAATAGACAAATCAGATCAGTGAAACAGAATGGAGAGCCAGGAAATAGACCTGCATAAATCTGACAAAGGAACAAAGGCGTTTTGGTGGATTAAAGATTGTTTTTATAACAAATACTGCTGGAACATCTCATCATCCACATGCAAAAAAAATAAATCTAGATACAGATATTATACCCCTCACGAAAATTCACTCAAAATGGATCTCAAACCTAAATGTTAGAGCATAAAAACTATAAAGCTTCTAGAATATGACATAGGAAAAACCCTAGATGATCTTGGGAGTGGTGGTGACTTTTTAAAAATACGACACCAAAAGCATGATACATGAAAGAAAGAATTAGTAGTCAAATTTTGCTAAAATTAAAAACTCCTGCTCTGTGAAATGCAATGTTGAAAGAATAAGAAGATAAGACACAGACAGGGAACGTATTTGCAAAAGATATATGGAAGGGATCCCTATCCAAAATGGGCCCAACACATGAACAGACACCTTACCAAAGAAGATATATGGATGGTAAATAAGCATACGAAAAGTTGTTTCAATCATTTGTCATCAAGAAAATACAAATTAAGACAACAATGAGATACCACTATATACCTATTAGGACAACCAAAATTCGGAACACTGACTGACAACAAATACTGGTGAGGAGGTGTCTCAGTAGGAATGCTCATTCATTGCTGGTGGGAATGCAAAATGGTACAGCCACTTCAGAAGACAGTTTGGAAGTTTCTTATAACATTAAACACATGTTTACCATGAAATTTGGCAATCGTGCCTAGTTGGCATGTAACCAAAGGAAAACTTACATTCACACAAAAATGTGCACAAGATGTTTATAACAGCTTATTTATAATTGGCAAATCTGGGAAGCAACCAAAATGTCCCTAAGTAGATAAATAGGTAAATGGTGTTATATTCAGACAATGGAATATTATTCAGCACTTAAAAAAAAATGAGCTGTCAAACCAGGAAAAGACATGGAGGAAACTTAAATGCATATTGCAAAGTGAAAAGTCAATATAAAAAGACTACACAATGTGTGATCCCAACTATGATTAAGGGAAAAGAAAAATTATGGAGACAATAAAAAGATCAGTGCTTGCCATCACTTTTAGGGGAGAGGGAGAAATGAATAGGCAGACCACAGAGGAATTTTAGGGCAGTGAAACTACTTTGTGTAATACTATAATAGTGGATATATGTTATTGCAATTTTTTCCAATGTATAGGATGTAAAACACTAAGAGTGAACCCCAATGTGAATTACAGGCTTGGGGTAGGTTCATCAGTGATAACAAATGTACCATTCTTGTGGGGGAATGTCGATAATGAGGAGTATTGCTTCGTGGAGCTAGGGAACACATAAGAAATCTGCATACCTTCTGTTCAATACTGATATGAAATTTCCATACCTTCTGCTCAATTGATTGATATGAACCTTAAACAGCTCTAAAAATAAGTTCAATTAAAAATAAACAACAAGGGGCACCTGGGTGGATCAATTGGTTAAGCCACTGCCTTCAGCTCAGATCAGGATCCTGAGTCCCGGGATCGAGTCCCACATTGGGCTCCTGGCTCTGTGGGGAGTCTGTTTCTCCCTCTGATCTTCTCCCCTCTCATACTCTCATACTCTCACTCTCATTCCCTCAAATAAATAAATAAAATATTAAAAAAAAGAATTCAGATTTCCTTTAAAAAAATAAACAAGGCAGAGTAAAATATTCAGGAAATAATTTTTTTGATTTAATAAGAAATTGAATCTTGGAGATCAGAATGACTCCGTTATTTATAACCTCATCACATCAACAAAAAGAGCCAATTTACTCAAGTAAATTCAAATTTAAAAGATGTTGAAAATAGTCGTACTCTTTTTAAAGATCAAATTTAAGTGACCTATTTTCAAATGCACACAATTTTGATATGTGGCTTTCATATTTCCAATCCTCATGATTGTAAAATGCTTGACATACCAATACCCCTCAGTGGCTTCTTCCTCATATATGACAGCTTTCCACTGCAAAGTTTTAGAAATAATCTAAATTATTCAACTGGGTGGATATCATAGACTTTGGAAAATAAACTTCCCAAATATAATTAATAAAGCATTAGCACTGCAAGAAAAAAATATACTCAATACTTCTCAAAACCACTACTAGCTAGCCTTTACTGAGCAATTATTTTGTGCCAAGAAGTATGCAACATATTTTGCCCAAGTTTTATTTAAATATCCTAACAATTTGGGGTGCTTGGGTGGCTCAGTCTTTAAGTGCCTGCCTTTGGCTCAGGTCATGGGCCCCAAGTCCCAGGATCGGGCCCTGCATTGGGCTCCCTGCTTGACCGGAAGCCTGCTTCTCTCTCTCCTACTCCCCCTGCTTGTGTTCCCTCTCTAGCTGTGTTTCTCTCTGTCAAATAAATACATAAAATCTTTAAAATAAATAAATAAATAAATAAATAAATAAATAACCTAACAATTTAAGAGATAGCTACTACCATCATCATCATTTCACAGATGAGGAACAGAGAAATAATTATTTAAACTAACATAACTAGTAGGTGAATGTGCAGGGTTGAACAGTGTTGCTCCAAAATTCATGTCCACTCAGAATATCAGGATACAACCTTATTTGCAAAGAGAGTCTGTAGATACAACTGCAGGGTGTGCTCTGAATGCAACAGCTAGCGTCTTTACAAGAAAGCTATAGGAAGACACAGAAGCACAAAGGGAAGAAAGTCATGTGACAATGGAGGTAAAGATTGGAATGATTCATCCACAAGCCAGAAGACATCAAAGGTTGTCAGAGCCATAGAAACTAGGAGAGGCATGTAACAGATTCTCCTTCAAAACCTCCAGAAGGAAACAACCCTGCTGATACTTTGATTTCAGATTTCTGGTTTCCAAACCGAAAGAATAAATCTATATTGTTTTTAGCCATCTGGTTTGTGGTAATTTCTTGCAGTAGCCCTAAGAAAGTAATACAGCAAACAACTATCTTAAATCTAGGACTGTCTGACTTTAAACGCTAAGCTTTTAGACATTTTATTGCATTAATGTCAGAAGGTCTTGTACAACTGTCTGTTATAGCACTAATCACTTTCCATGACAATTATCAATACTAAGGGGAGAGACTACACCTCATTTACTTTTTGCTCCCAGGCCTAGCATGATGCTAGACATATAGCATATATTACGGGTTGTGAGGGAAAAAAATGAGTATTCCTATAAACAAACAAGTCCTTCCTTTGTGCTTCTCTCATTCCTAACATATAACAGGGAAATGCTTTGGTTAATATCACAAAAAAAATGAAGAAAATAGTAAGTAAATTATGTTGTTAAAATACACTTCTACAGTTTATGACATTATGTGTGAGTTAATCCTTCATTCTTTTTTTTTTTTTTAAGATTTTATTTATTTGACAGAGAGAAACACAGCCAGAGAGGGAACACAAGCAGGGGGAGTGAGAGAGGGAGAAGCAGGCTTCCCGAGCAGGGAGCCCGATGTGGGACTCGATCTTGGTTCTCCGGGATCATGACCTGAGCCAAAGGCAGTCGCTTAACCAACTGAGCCACCCGGGCGCCCCCAATCCTTCATTCTTACAATCATGTTCTGCCTCTGAGTGATCTTTTATTTGGGTTTCTATTTCATTCTTTTGATTGTGCCTTGTTACAGGCATAATTCAAAGTAATTATTCCATTATACTGAAATAAAATAAACTAGCATAAAATAATTGTGTGTGAAAATGGGACAAAGCATTGGAGAAAGAAAAGTTAACATGAAGGCAAGAGTGAGATTTGAAAAAAAAATCCATAGAGTAAGTTCTCTCAGAATACGGAGATATACTCAGTGTCCTCAAGTAAAGAACACATCATTTGCTCAGAAGATCCTTAAAAAGTTATTCCTGGCCTAAGACCAGGAAGGATAGTCCTCCTAGGCCTCTACGTAAAGAAGAAAATTTCATGCATTGGATGTTAAGCTGTGCAGTGTTATTGGGGAGTAGGATGTTGTTTTCTAAAGAACACAAATTTCAGAATCATACAATACTGGGTTCAAACCTGGGCTCTATCACTTACCAACTATATGATCTTGGAAAAGGTCTTGAATTGGCTACATTTTTGTTCCACTGGGGATAACAAAAGTTACTTCATGCAATTTTTATGAGGCTTAAAAGAAGTAAGATCTACAAAACATCTTGCAGGGAGGAGATGCTCCTCATTAATTTTCTTCTTCTAATAAATCGTTACCTCTCACCATAGGTTTCTAGGCATTTATTCACTAGTTGCTTATTACCCTTTCTCACTCCAGATCTAAATTGATACTCACTTTGAGCAACCCACGAATTATTGAGTTATAATTCCATATTTACATAGTCATATATGCAT
Source organism: Spilogale gracilis (assembly GCA_004023965.1). Classification (NCBI taxonomy): domain Eukaryota; kingdom Metazoa; phylum Chordata; class Mammalia; order Carnivora; family Mephitidae; genus Spilogale; species Spilogale gracilis. The sequence goes on from PITA01010155.1 coordinate 37,153, forward strand.
ATACTTAGCAGTGTATGTATGCTACTCTGTGTATACACGTTTAACTTACAACTATTTTATTAAGAACAATTTAAAAAGAATAAAAGACTAAAACATAACAATAATGCACACCATTCCTTTCAATAAACACAGGCCTCAGACTGAATTTGAGATGGGAGATTGGATGCTGGTGTTCAATCCTGAGTCTGCCTTGATTTCTGTCTCAGCATGCATGTGCTTCACAACAAGGAGTGTGAGGTGAGTGTGTAAAGACAGCATTTGCTTACAGGCATGGACCCTAAACCAAAGACAACTGCTTCATCCAGTTCTAATCTGAGAAATCAAAAATTCATTCTAATTTTGGAGGCAGTACTGGTTGCTTTGGACTATGGTGACACAGTTGATTCCTAGTAGACTTTGAACCATAATTTTGATTCTTTGTCATCATGGGTACAATCCCGAGGCTGATTTGAAAACCTAAGTGCATGGAAGACAGGACTTTATTTTATATCCTATAGTGCCAGATAGAAAGTAGGTGTTCAGTAAATATATGGAGGCAGTGGGAAACAAGTTGAGGGTTTTAGTAGGCTTTCTGGTTACATAAAACCAAAAATTCATATCTGTTATTTCTCTATATACTCATGGTATAAGCTGTGGTCCTCTCTTCCTAGACAGAGGTTAGACTATCTGGGAAATTTCTCTAGTTTCCTATCTCTTCTCTTCTCAACAAATATCAAGGTAACTATACGTATTTCTTTTTCCAGATTACTGGACTGTCTCAACCTCAGGGGGATACAGACAACAGAAGACTGGACTGGGGTAAAGAGGTCTGAGATTGAGTTCTACTTCCCCTATCAATGGAGCAACCTCTGGCAACATGCCTAAACTTCTCTCCCTGGGTCTCAGTCCTTTCATATTTACAGAGGGAGCAAGATTAGATGATATTTATAAGATCATATTGATAAATAGTTTTTAGATTTATATTCTACTTATTTGAGATCTTTACCAGATCATGAAGACAGAAACAGAAACACGGTCCCCTGTGTTCCTTAAAGATTCTATATGGAATCTCATCTCTCTCGCACAAAGGAAAACTTTTCCTTCTTTCCAAGATTGAGAATTTTTAATCACAAACTAGCACTAATTTAATAGATCCTAGCTCATCTTCAATAAGAAAGGATTCTATGTGCTCCTATTTTATATTTGTATGCTAACAATATATGCTAACAATATACATTAAAAAAAACTCGGTATCTCATATTTGCTTAAATGGTAAGCAGGTTAGAATCGTACTTTACTAGTATATCTTAGGTTGATATTTTCAGAATTATCTGGTGATAAATTGATATGTTACATTTTAATGTAATTGACAAACAGTTGTGACCATTTATGACAGAAAACATCCATTGCCTACACACCTACATTCTTCCCTCTTCCCCGATAATAGAACCCTGATGTGTTCAACATACCAAGGATGGTCCTACTGAGAAAGCTGACCCCTGCCCCAGTTTTGGAAGATAAATCATAAGTGACCTGAATTAATTATAGTAATACTATCTTTCTTCCCACTTCTCCTGCTCCACAGTGATTTATCTCAGGGGCATTCATGTGACTCGGTTCTGATCAAAGTGATTTAGGAAAGGTCTGGTGGACAAAAGCCTCTGAGAAATTGTGCTCTCTTAAAAAAAATGAAAATACAGAATCAGCTGGTGTGATCTGTAATCTGTTTGTTCTCATCTCTGCATGCCTGTAGGGATATAAAACCTGAGTGTCCTGGAGCCATCTTGTGACAGTGTGGCAATAAAGAGCGGAAGCTACACACCTATGATTGTCCTTCCTGACATCTGTGAACTGTCTTGCTTCCTTGGGCTACCAACTTCTTTACTTCCTGTTGTTGGAGAAAAATGATTACAGCAAACTCTAATTTTGCTGTATGTTCCTTATAGCTGAATATACTCCTAAATGATAAAACAACCAATACAGACAGAGATACTTAGCCAACCTTAATGATAAAGCTGGACTTCTGAGAATTTCCAAATCTTTGAATGGCTATATTGTGCCATTTAAAGATCAAAATCCCACAATTTTAATGCTTAATGGTCTGACGTAATTAATTGCAACTACAAGCAGAAAGCAAGAATGTATGATTTGGTAAACTAGTACAGAAAGAACAAGTCTTACTGAACTACTAAATTCTGGAATTCAGGCCAATCTCTGATCTTCAGTTATTGCATAAAAGTAAACAGTAGATCATTTCAATGATGCTGATGATGTTAGCATGATAATATTAACTGTTAGTAACTGTTTACTAAGTGGTGATCACTTTGCTAAACTATTTACAACTGTTGTCTCAATCCTCACAAATTTATAAAGAAAGGACTACTACTCCCATTTTGTAGACAAAGGAACTGAGTTGGAATGGATTTAGTGACCTGCATAAATTCACACAGTAAATTGTAGAGCTAACACCGAGACCATCTCGCTGTATTCAGTCCTACTTACACTAAACCAATTCAATAGAGCTTATTCTTCTATTTTGTTTCAGTTTTTCTCATTTTGAAGCACCCTCAACTTATTAAAAAATCACAAGTACCATACAAAGAACATTTTTCTGAAACCATTTGAGAATAAGTTGCCGACAGGATGCCCTGATCACCTCCAAATACTTTAGTGTGTGCAGTGGTTTGAATAGTGGTCCACACACACCAAAAAGACCCCTAGTCCCTGAGAATGTGATCTTAATCAGAAATAGGGTCTTTGCAGATATAATTAAGTTCCTGAGATGAGATTATACTTGACTAAAGATGAAACCTAAAACCCATGTATAGTGTCACAATAAGAAAAATGACAGGATGATTGAAGAGACACAGATGCGAAGGAGAGACACAGGCAAAATTCAAGTAAGGATGGAGGTAGAGATTGGAGTGATACATCTATAAGTCAAGGAATGTGGAAGCCACCGGAAGTGAGGGGAGAGGCATGGAATGGATTCTCCTTCAGAACCTCCAGAAGGAACCAATCCTACTGACATCCTGATGTCAGATTTGTGGCCTCCAAAACTGTGAAAGAATAAATTTATCTTGTTTTAAACCACCCCATTTGTGGCAATTTAATTCAGCAACCCTAGGTAACTACTGTGGTGTGTAATTACTACAAACAAGGACATTCTTCTACAAAACAACAGTATAAGCATTAAAATTGGAGAATAATGATATACCATTACTATCTAATCCATTCAATATACCAAATAATCACCTAAAGAGGATCCAGTTCAGAATCATACTTTGCAGTTCAGGGTCATTTCTTCTGATTCCTAAGTCTAGACCAGTTCCTCAGCCTTTCCTGGACTTTCATGACCTTGACGCTTTTGGAGAAACTATTGGCCAGGTATTTTGTAGAACTAGTTTAAGTTTGGGTTTTTCCAATGTTGTCTTATGATTAGACTCAGGTTATGCATCTTTGGCAAGAATATTAAAGAAGAAACACTGTGTTCTTATTGCATCCTATCAGGTGATGTGCAATTCAGCTTGTCCCCTTGCTGATCATGTTCTCTGATTACATGGCTAAGATGGTGGCTGCCAGAATTCTTCAGTGTAGAAGTACTAATTTTCCTTTTGCCATTCATAAGCACTCTATGGAGTTACCATAGGACTGTTGATATTCAAGAGCATGGATTTACAGTTTCCCACTTTATTCAAGATTTATACTGTTATTGGAGTTTTATGTTCAAATTGTCCCCCATTTTGCCCAGTGTGAGACCCTTCAAACTGGCTTTTTTTTCTCCTTTTAGTGTGTCCACATCACTCTACTAGCACTTTTTGGCAGAAAAAGATGTCCCAGAATAATTTTGTTCTTTTCCCTGCCCCAACCTTGGAGTAAATCATATACAGGAGGGTGGCTATTTAGAAATCAAAGTCTAGCTGCTAGGTGTCTTTGAGCCTATTGAAATACGGTTGCTACTCAGCCCTAGCGACACTCACGTATGCACACACTCAGATTAAAATCTATGTATTTCTTTATCTATGTATGTTGAAAACCAAGAGTTCACACTGATATATCTAATTCTAAACCAACAAGACAGAGCTCCTTCTAGCTTATTCCCCTTTCCATACTTGGAATTCCCTTTTGCAAAGGTGAGAAATGTGCTTCCCATATCTTCATACATTTACTTACTTGTTCAGTTCCTCAGTAATATCTCCCATTGCTTCTACCAGCCTCTTCCCTGCATTGTTACACTCTTTACCATTTTTTAGCTCTGATTCATCGTACTAGACCCCATCTCTGGATGGGCATCTCACTCACCTGCCTGGGTTCTGACACCTCTCAGCAAGGAATCTTCCTTACCTCGTTAGGCTGCAATACTTTCCTGTAAGGACATTCCCTCAGCCTACTTAGGTCCTGACATCAGACCAGTATGCTCCTAATACCTGCATAGACAACCTCTCTATCATCTCAACTGACTCCAATACCCCTTGCCAGGCTATCTCCACATATAGACACCCTTTTCGACCTCACCCAAGTTTTGATACACCTAAAGTAAGTTGTCCCACCATGTGGATGCCTTCCTTATCCCACTGAGATTCTGATCACTTGCACCGTGCTTGAGACTCACATATAGGAGTTCCATTCCTTAGCACTGCCCACATGGACACCTCCCCAAACTGCTCATGTTCTGATACTCAATTCCAGGATGTCCTCCTGTGTGATGTCCTCCTCACCCTGCTTGGGCTCTGGCACCTTGCATCAGGCTGTCCCTCCATGAGGAAATCCTCCTCATTTCCTTGGACTCTGTGATACTGGGCCATTGTAGCTCCCCTCATTCTGGCATAGACATCACCTTGATCAACCCTACTTAATGGCTTTAGGACTGAACTTTTCAAAAAGGTAAGAAGAGGGAAGAAGAAGATGAAGAAGGAAAGAGTCTTTCCCCAGTAAAGATTTAAAAATCTTATTAGAAAGTCAATTCATAATACTGAAATATGCCTAACAACCTGCAAAGTGACCATTTTCATCCTGAGCTGGGAAATGAAGAGAGTTTGGGGGAACACTTTGGACTCTACACTGTTTTCCTTACCATGACGACAACATTATTTTGTTAGTTCTCACCATATTTATCACATTTTTAATTTACATTTTAATAGAATAAGAGGATACTGACTTCTAGAGCTGACTATTGCTTCTGGCTACCATCTGAGGTTGTTGCTTCAGACCCCTCTACCATGTTCACCCTTCCATTGCCAGAGACACACAACTGACAGTTTGGATTCCTGCCCAGTGTTCAATGGTATATCATATTAGACTTTGAGTTTATAGCCCTTTTAACTTTTTCCATAGTCAGCTATTACTGATCCGACTAAAACCATGGGTCCAGAGTACCTGGGGTTAAAGGAGCTTCTAGTATTGGTTGTGTACTATTCCATTTGAATTTAGGAAAATCTGTTGGGGTGGACAAAGGCAATCCTAAGTTAGGCCCAATTATAACTTATGGCCAAATAAAAGACCACAGCTCCCTAAAATTTTTAAAAATAAAACAAGCAGGAAGCACACACATACAGACACACACACACATTCACACATACGTACACATGCACAAAACTTCAAGAAATGGTGATTTTTAGACTACTGATGCAGACTCAACACAGAGACCTATATATTTCCAGGCCAACAAACAAAAGTAAATGAAAGCTAAAGGGTCTTCTCCAAATCAGTGTTTTTTCAATTTAAAAGAAATCCCCTTTTATTAAATGTAAGAATCTCAATTTGCTCCCCAGTCTATATTTCATATTTCCAATTTTGTAAGTGTTTTTCCTTACTAAAATATAACATTGAACTACATACCGAGGGGTGCCTGGGTGGCTCAGTTGGTGAAGCAACTGCCTTCAGCTCAGGTCATGATCCCGGAGACCCGGGATCGAGCCCCACATTGGGCTCCCTGCTCGGCAGGAAGCCTGCTTCTCCCTCTCTCACTCCCCCTGCTTGTGTACCCTCTCTGGCTGTGTTTCTCTCTGTCAAATAAATAAAATATTTTAAAAAATAAAATAAAATAAACTACATACTGAATGTAATTTTTCAATCTTCTTAGTCTCCTGGAGATTCAGAGGCTTCTACTCCACCTTATGTTGCCCCCAATCTCTGGTACTATTCCTCCTTCTGCTGAAAAGCAATGCTCTAGTTAACAAATGGAAAGTAGAATTAGGGTGCCTGGGTGGCTCAGTCGGTTAAGTGTCTGCCTTTGGCTCAGGTCATGATCCTAGGGTCTGGGGACGGAGCCCCACCTTGGGCTCCCTGCTCAGTAAGGAGTCAGCTTCTCCATCTGCCCCTGTCTGCACCGCACCACCTCCCTGCTCACACTCTCTCTCTCAAATAAATCTTAAAAAAGAGAAAGAATTAATTCCATTTTTCAGTAGCCACAACTATGTATTAATTGAAAGTTAATGAGTTTGACCACTTAACAAAGGTTAAGAATTCATGATGCAAACTACTCAGACACAAGTGAATTCCCTAAGAAGAGCAAGTAGACACAATTTTAAATTAATAATGCTTTTTCATATCAGCATGTGTAATAATTGCATGATTCCTAGTTATACATGGCTTGTTGCCAAGTGATGCTTAGCCCTCAACTTAATCCCTTATCTCCACCACAGGGTATTGTTTTTTCAATAATTCCTATTTACTCCTATTCTCTCTCCTCATCATAGCTATTCTAAATGGATTATCTCGATTACACCATTGCCTATTGTGCTCTCTGGGGATGACTTAATCATTTACTTCGCCATAAAAATAAAAGCTGTCAGGGCATTAACACTGTGGGAGGTAGAATAACGGCTCTCTAAAGATGATCATACTCTGACTCCTGTAACCTACAAGTATGTTACCCTACCAGCAAAAGGGTCTTTGCAGATGCAATTAAGAGTACAGAACTTGAAATAGAAAGATTATCTTGAATTATGTAGATGGGCCCAATTTTTTTTTTTTTAAGATTTTATTTATTTGACAGAGAGAAACATAGCCAGAGAGGGAACACAAGCAGGGAGAGTGAGACAGGGAGAAGCAGGCTTCCTGCGGAGCAGGGAGCCCGATGTGGGATTTGATCCCCGGTCTCCGGGATCATGACCTGAGCCGAAGGCAGTTGCTCAACCAACTGAGCCACCCAGGCGCCCCAAGATGGGCCCAATTTAACCACTGTATTCCTTAAAAGCAGGGAATCTTTCCAGATGCAGACAGAGAGGTGTGATGATAGAAAGTACCAGGAGAGATTTGAAGCATGAGAAAAACTTGCCCTGCCATTTCTGACTTTGAAGACTGAGAAAGCCACCAGCCAAGGAATGAAGCATTCTTTAGAAGCTGAGAATGACCTTCAGCTAACAACTGGTAAGAAAACAAATATTTTGGTCCTATAACCAAAACAAACTGAATTTGATCCTAGAGCCTCCAGTGGGGACTGCACCACTGCTAGCAACTTGATTTTGGATTTGTGAAATGGGAGCAGAAGAATCAGATAAGCCCATCAGACTTCTGATCTACTGTGAAATCATAAAGTTGGTATTGCTTATCCCACTAAATTTGTCATGGCAGAAGCAGGACACAAATATAAACACTAACATACTCTTTGCTATGTTTTGGTTTCATGCATGACTATTTTCAGATCATATATAAAGTAATAAATATTGATTGTTTGATATTCACTATTTTATAGTTATTATCCACCACGAGTGTGTTGACTCATCCCTCTTCATCATGGGTAAAATCTCCAGAAAATACCAGAGCTTATAGGATCCTATCAGACCTGAAAACATAATCTCATTTTTTATGTAATGACAAGCCAATTCAACCCATAATTGAAACTAACGTTTCTCACTCTTATCTGCTTTTTGTCTTTCCCTCTTCCACAGAATACTCCAGGCTGCACAGTGGAGTTATAGACTTCATTATCTTTTCACTTTGCTCTCCTTCACATTTCTCCTAATCCTAGCTCCTCCAGTGTTGGAGCAGGGGAAAGAAGGAGATGGAAGGAAATGGATAAGTTCTTATTAAGCTTGTTTGACTTAAATCAGTTGTTGGTGTCTCCTGGGTATGTCAGATGATCAGTTGCTTCTTCCGTGGGATGCTTCTGTGGGTTCCTGGAGATCTTTTTTTTCCCCCTGGAGATCATCTTGCTAGAATGTCCCTTGCTGCTCCCTGACACTAGTGAAGTTTCCTTTATCTAGCCAGAGATGATTACTGCCAAGCCCCTGGCCTCTAGCAATCCATCCTCTTGCGCTGGTAGTTAGACCACCAGTGATCTTTCTTGGGGAAAACCTGTCAAAAGGGTTCATAGCAACCTACTTTCCATGGACCACCTCTGGCCCATAGAAAATATATGCCTTTGATTCACCTCATGTGGAGATTCCCTTTGCTTCTACTCAAATCCTTTCTTCTCCTTGACTTTCTGCAACCCTTGCCAGTCATTTGACTTTTCCAGACATGAACCACATTTTAATCTCTATGTTTTCCTTCATTTTAGAGCTCACAGGCCAAGTACTTTTCATGGCTCTCTTGAAGCCTGCCTCTCTTGGATTTCCTCATGTCAAGAAATAGGTAACTTCCTCTTTAAATAACGCTCACTCTCCCATTACTTACCTTCTACCTACTTCTTCTTTGTTACACATTGGCAGAGCCATTTTTTGCCACTTCCTTTATAAATTGTCTATCTTGCCTACCAAGGGAGTACTTGTTATTCTCAGCTTTGAGGACTTGGTCTAAACCCCCAGATAGGAAAATCCATGTTTTGGTGTCCTGTCATAGTTCTCCAAATGCTCTGTTTTTATGACAGTGCCCTGCAAAATGAAAGTTAAAGTTTATCTGAAATCAATGTATATAAAAATGCTGGGATTTTTAGTCCATATTTAAAAATTATAAAGGAAGGAAGGAAGGAAAGAAGGAAGGAAGGAAGGAAGGAAGGAAAGACGGAAGGAAGGAAGGAAGGGGAAGGGAAGGGAGGGACAGAAGGAGGGGAAGGAAGGGAAAGAAGAATACACACAAAGAGCCTAATCTTGAGTTTAGTTTTATTAAAAGGAAAGGAAATGCAAGACTATTTCCTGAGTGAAGCTTCCAGAGAAAGTTCTGCTATGTGAGGCTGACTATGTAGGCAAATTCTTGTATAACTTTAATTGTTTTAAAAATCCAATGGATTAGAGGGCACCTGGGTGGCTCAGTGGGTTAAAGCCTCTGCCTTTGGTTCAGGTCATGATCTCAGGGTCCTGGGATCGAGGCCTGTGTGGGGCTCTCTGCTCGGCGGGGAGCCTGCTTCCTCCTCTCTCTGGCTGCCTCTCTGCCTACTTGTGATCTCTCTCTCTGTCAATTAAATAAATAAATCTTAAAAAATAAATAAATAAAATAAAATCCAATGGATTAGAGAAATGCTTGATATAATCACTCCTCCAAGTATATGGAATTTGCTACTGTTCATTTAAGACTTTTTCTTTTTCAGTGTACATACCATCCAGATTAAGGAGGTTTGAATTTTCAGTTCTTTATTCAGATTCACGATTTATTGAACCAGTGAACTGCTAACCAAAGTGACTAATTAATGTCTAATATATGTGTAGAACCTTATCAGATAGGGAAAACAAGAGAGATTTACTGATTCAAAGGCTCATAAGATCAAAACTGATAACAAACAATGCTAAATATCTTTGCTAAATATGTAATATAAAGTTTTATACACAAAGGATTACTTAAAAATTTGTTAAATCAATTTTTCTTTATTAAAAGGTTAAAAGGCACAGAGTTGGCAGGCATGAAATGAGACCAGAGGTTGCCTGTCACTCAGGAATACCTGGTTCAAAGGTTATAGATCTCGAAGCAAAATTGTGATCCTCATAGAAGCACCTCAGTATATGAGAAACTTTGATGTTAATAAATAAAAATTGCTGAAGCAAAATTCTATGTATTAGAGTCAGCTTTCCCACACTATAAAATTGGATATTATTCTCTAGGTAACAAAAATCTGTCTAAATTATACTTATTAATAATACCTTTTAAAATATGCAGTCAGACCTAAACAAAAGAAATAGCTGATCCCAGAGATATGACCCCAAGTGAGACACAGAACCTAAAAGAAAGTAAATATACTCAAAATCAGCTAAAATGTTAATGGTTGGCTAGAGCTTTATGTCATTTGTCCCTTATGACATATTTGGTTTTTTGTTTTTTTGGGGTTTTTTTCGTCTTCCCCTTCTTGAAGTACCTTCGGTAAAGAGTATGACTAAATAATAAACATTTTTGTCTCTTATTATGCAAGCCAATTAGGAAGGTGTTTCAACAATGGTGCTTTGGATAGAATGTAGAGCAAATTTTTTTTTTTTATTGTTACTTAAGTTTTTTATTTTCCAGTGTTCCAAGATTCATTCCCCATTCCCCACACCCAGTGTTCCATGCATTAAGTGCCCCCAGTACCCACCACCAGGCTCTCTCACCCCTCCACCCCCCTCCCTCCAAATTTTTTTACACAGCATCAACTCTACTTGTAAAATCTTTGGTAATAAGCACTCTAATGTGAGGGGCTAAGATTATAGACTCTAGAATCAGAACATCTAAGTACAAGTTCCTACTTTTCTTACTACTTACTTGCTATGTAAAGGCGGAAGATATTTCTATGTCTTTTTAAAAATTTTTATTTATTTATTTGAGAGAGAAAGTGCACAAGCAAGAAGAAGAGGCAGGGGAAGAGGAAGAGGCAAATTTCCACTGAGCCGGGAGCCCAACATGGGGCTCATGCCTGAGATCATGATCTGAGCTGAAGACAGATGCTTAACTGACTCAGCCACCCCAGTGCCCCTATTTCTATTTCTTTGTTAGGGTAATAAAGTGCCTACCTCAAAGAGTTCTTGTGAGGATAAATAAATGAATACATATTAAAATGATCTGAATAGGTAGTTGGGACATCCAGAGCACTATCTGTATTTGTTATTATAATTATGATCCTTATCAAGTGAGGCAATACCAGGTACAGTTCTTAAAACAGAAACAGGTACACAATGAACACATAAATTATTTGAGCTCCTCCTATGTTTGTATAAATAGCCATGGTTCCACCTGAAGGATATTTAATGAACAACCAGATTTCCTAAGGGGCTATCATGATCTTCTTAGCCATTTACTATTTCTTTATTCAAAAAATTTACAGAATACTCCACATATGCCAGGTACTCTGCAAGCCACTGGGGATTCAGAGATATTTGATATTGACAAGAGGAAATGAGGTAAGGAGGAAAGGGGTGGGGGGAGAATGACAAATGATAGGGGGGAAAGGAAAGGCAAAGTAACAAAGCAAAAGAAGATCTTGAATAAAATTTCTAAACAAAGCTGCCCAGAAAATGAAGAAGAGTATGAAAGCTCATATGGTCCAATAAATTCTATTTAAAACATTAAAAGCCATAGATTATGTAAAGATAGGAAAGAACTGGGTCTATTTTAAAAGGAGGCAGGTAACTGGCTGGGAGAGAGTATAGATGCCCAAATGATTACAGAGGCCATTTGCTTCAGGAGTCCAAGAGAAAAACATCAAGAGGGGACACTTCCCACCCCCCCGCAACCTCCGAAATGCTGGAGAGGTTATTAAGACTAGAAAAAATGCAAAACTCAGACTCAACGTGAGAGATTCCAGCTACCTTGCTAAGTATAAGCTAGGGAGCTAAGACGAAAGCTCAAGCAGAGGAAAGGAGAATGCAGTGGCTATTGGGGAAGATTATTTCAGAAAAAAAGAAACAGATTGAGAGTCAGAACTCTCCCCTCTAACCTGAGCTTAGCTGAGTGGCTCTCGATTAGTCTTGTCATGTCTGCCCTCTGAAGCTTATTTTCCTCAAATGTAAAAATCTAGTTATTGAGGGGCACTTGGGTGGCTCAGTTGGTTCAGCGACTGACTTCAGCTCAGGTCATGATTCCAGAGACCCGGGATCAAGCCCTGCATCAGGCTCCTGCTCAGTGGGAAGCCTGCTTCTCCCTCTCTCACTCCCCCTGCTTGTGTTCCCTCTCTGGCTGTGTTTCTCTCTGTCAAATAAGTAAATAAAATCTTAAAAAGCAAAATGTATTTATTGAGCTCAGCCCCTTCTACATCCTACAGCAGCAGAATTCTGCTGATTAGAGAAGTTCCACAAAACAGCAACGTTTTATTTGAAGTTGATCAGTATGATTTACAGTTAATAAATGAGTGCCAAAATAAATGTACTCATCAGCTAGTTTGAAGTTCCTATAGGAAATGCTTATGGGTCTTTGGTGAGTTCAATCACTTTGGTGAGTTCAAAATCACTCTGGCAGCTGTTTTTGAGTAAGGCTGGCAATCCTTCACAAACTCCATCTATCCTGACAAGATGCTGACCTGACTGTGGGTCGGGATGCACTGACTGTGGGTGAGCAAGCAAAGTGGCCCAGAAAATGCAGACTATCATTTTAGGAGCCTGGCTGAGAGGCAGAGGAACCACGTCCCACTTCTGGAAGGCATGTAGCCTGCAGCCCAGCATTATCTCATCTACATTGGATAAAGCTGTAATTCTACCACCTCTTTGTCTGCAAACGAGGAACAGTGCCCAAATTTATGAAGTATATTGCCCAAACTAATAAAGTTAGTTAATGGCAGAGTCCCAGCTAATAAGTAATTCCAAGTAGATATAATGCTTGGTACCGGAGAGAATAAGACTTTATGGTATGGTAAGAAATAAAGATCTGAAAAGAATGATCTGTACAGGTTTATTTCTCATTCATATAAAATAAATCCAGGGGTAGGTTTTCCAGGAAAATATGGAAGGATCACGTTGTTACGGACCTGGGCTCCTTCTCCCTTTTTTGCTCTATTTAATGTGGCTTGCATCTTAAAACTCACTTCATAGCTCAAGAGAGCTGCTGAAACTTTAGTCATTATGTTTGCATTCCAGCAAACTTGAAAAAAGAGAGAAGGTGAGCGCACCTTTGTCTTTTAAGGAAACTTGCTAGCAATGAAATATAATTTTCACTTATACCTCATGGCCAGTATTTAATATAACTGTATCTAGCTACAAAGTAGACTGGAAAATTTAATCTTTTAGCTGCAAAGTAATGTGACTAACCAAAAATTCGTGTTTTTACAACTAAGGAACTAAGGTGTAAGTGCAGAGTGATATGGGAAAAGAACTAATATCCTGCTAGTCTTCCATTTTGCTAATCTATTGAGGATCAGCTTGGGGCTCTACTTCATCTTGTATTCATGCAGGAATGCAGACTGAGAAAGCCTCCAGTCTGGAGTTTAGATGGTTCCTGGGGCCAGAGAAAGGAGACCACATCACTTCCACTCATTTCCATTGGCCAGAAAGTCACATGGCTACCCCTGATTTCAAGGGGGTGGGGAAATGCAATTTCATCTTGTGCTTTGACACAGAAAAATCAAGATACTTGTGAAGAAGGCTAATGACCACCAGAGGAGCCTTTCTCAGAGAAGCAGTTACACTGAGATTCTATATCAATATCTTAAGGGAACATATATATATATGACAAGTCAAGAAATATGAAACAGCACAAACACATGGAAAATTCTTTCTGAAGCCTTCTGGTGGTCTTCAGAATCACAATCTAGGGGCGTCTGGGTGGCTCAGTTGGTTGAGTGACTGCCTTCAGCTCAGGTCATGGTCCTAGAGACCTGGGATCGAGCCTCGCATTGGGCTCCCTGCTCGGCAGGAAGCCTGCTTCTTCCTCTCTCTCTCCCTCTGCTTGTTTTCCCTCTCTAGCTGGTTTCTCTCTGTCAAATAAATAAATAAAATCTTAAAAAAAAAAAAAAGAATCACAATCTAATTGTTAGTGTAAAACACGGATTTCTTGACCCTAGCACAAGGAAGTATGATTCTGTAGGTTTGCAATGGGGCCTAGAACTCCTCACTTGAAAAAACATCTCAGAAAATGCCGAGGGATGTGACCACACGTGGACTAAAAGTGTGTAACTGGTATTAGAATAGTCAAAATAAAATAAGGTTACTAAGAAGTATAGCCCAATTGAATGGTAGCTCAAGGCATGTTTAATATGATGGGGATGGAGTTACTTTTATGATTGGGAGATGATAAATCAGTATTTTTCAATTGTCCTACCATAGGAATATAATTCTAGTTCATTCTATATTTGAGAGTATTATTAAAAACATTGATCTTTTATTTCTGGTTTCTTCTTGCTTACCAGACTATTAACTCTAAACGGTAAAAGGTGCACATGAACACTAGCTTTGTGTCAGCAGACCTATGTCTGAATATCAGATCCATCAGTTATTTCTAATGAGAATTTGGGCAAGTTTACACCTGTCTAAATCTCAGTTTCCTTAGAACATAGACAATATTGCCTTCTTAAGTTTTATTGTGAGAATTAAATGAAATAATATGTCTGTGACACTGAGTACAAGTGCTTGTTTAGTATAACCAAGCAAGAGGAAGAATTAAAAATGGAAAAACTTCTTCTAATGGCCACTGATGACATATTCAATAATCTAAAGATTCTCTGAGTGCTAGCATAAAAGAGATTCATTTTATTTAATCCAATGTTCATAGTTTAAATGAATGTCACTGCTGCTTGCAAAAAGCTTTATATTAATTTAGAAGAATGAAATACTTTTTTAGGCTGAAGAGAAAGAAGATACTCAGCACAGAATATCACTAAATGGCAGAAATTAACTTATTAAGTAAATATTTTCTCTGTTCAGCTTTTCCTCTGATAAGTGCTTGTGAGGTCTATGGCAAGCACACATGTTTGTGCTCTTACAAAAGGTGTCAAATAGAGTCAGGAGTCAGTGCAAATAAAAAACAGCTGTTCCTGTCCAGGAACGTGATGAATTGAATTAGGAATTGTGTAATCAGAATTAAGACTGAAAATACTGTTGTTTCCTGTGTATCCACAGAGGCCCCACCCTGTTCACCATAATCAAATGGGCCCCAAATGGCAAGAGCAGACCATTAAGGCTTGAAGCAGAGCCACTTCAGATTGCCTCCAGGCTTGATGGCCCCCGCTCAGCTGTGCTCAGCTGGCCATCTTCTAACAATAGTTGGTAATAAAAGGCAGACACCTCAGCAGCTGCTGTCCACTAAGCTAAAGTGGGCTGTCCAGGGGGCAGGCACATTAAATTCTATAAAAAGTCACAGAAGGGGAAACTTCAATAATGCCACACAGATCGTTGACTGTGGGAAGACAATCGCAGGCGACAGAGGAGCCAACCATAGGTGTGTGTGGTGTTTCGACAGTAATTAGAGGTGAAGAGCTCACTTCCCAGAGAAGCAAAATGCAGCCAGCAAGGCAAAGTAGGAAGCAGAACTGGGTTTACACAGAAGCAAATGAAGCTTGCAGCCCTGTCTTCCAGGGCAGCAGAAACGGAGCTGGCACTTGATTTCACATGGTCATTTGTTTCTGCATAGTTTTCAGAACAATGGTATTTTAACAATAGGTGGTTGAGATCACTCTTATTTCCCCGTCCCGCTTTAGTCTCTGCCGTACTTCTTGTGTGGAGGGGATTAGAGAGGTCATGGGCATTTTTGAGATCCAGCTAGAGGGAAGCTGACGTGGGCATATTTATTTCGGAGTTAGTGGGCTCTATTTATTACTTTGGTCTATATGTAAGTTTTTGCTAGCTGTCCTGGTGCAGGAAAACTGGGAAAAGTCCTCTTGCCTATTGGGTAGACTCATTCAGGGCCTTAACAACAGAATGTTTGCATTCTAAACATGTCCTTTTCTCAGGGTCTGAGAGAATGTAGGCAGTGGTGACAGAAGAGGTTAGTCTATGGGAAATTCTTCCTGGTTGTTTGGTAAAATTTCAAGTGGAGGATTAACTTTTAAAAAATTCCTAGTCAGATGGAAGTTCTCTGATGTTGGCAATATATTTTATAATGCAAGGTATAAAATTATAAAAAGCACCACGCCTTTGTATGGGAATTGCAAGAAACAAAATGTATCAGATTTTCTGTTTGTAGAACCTAAGTTTGTAGCAATACAACAAACAGTAAATGTGGATGAGATCTCATTTTTTTTTTTATAAAAAAGTTTTGGATCAATCACATTAGGGGAAAAAAAATCTTTGTAGTTTCCTTATAGAAAATAGTATGAAGCATATCATAGAAAGAGGCAATCAAATAATTTGCAGTTATAACACGTGCAAAAATAAGTAAGTTTCATAAATGTGCTTTGGGCAGTTAAAAATGTTTTATCGTATTTCATGGGTTTTTTTTTAAAACCCAATTGTGCCTAATTTTGTATTGCTTTTAAGTCTAAACAATTAGTGACTGTTGCTTAGTGTGTTCAATCTATCCAAATTTCCATTCTCCATTTTCATCTGTTAAAATCCTGGTCTCCATATCATAAAATAAGTAATGCCAGTTTTCTTAAGAGGAATATTTATATATGTATAAAGGCTATGCTATTATATACCATTGTCTATCTTTGAAATGTTGTCTAAGTATGAGACATATATTAAAAATGCACACATCATATGGCTATTCATGAGGACCCTTCACAAGCTTCACAAACTGAACACACTCAGCTAACCAGTCCCCAGAAGAATCCCGGATTCTTTCTACCACAGCACCCTGAAGTCTCTCCATGTGCCCTCATCCATTCATGGCTTCTGATGCCAGAGATCAGTTTTAGCTCTTTCTGAACATTATATAAGTGGAGTCATAGAGTGTGCACTAATTTGTAGCTGGCTCCCATATGGTTGTGTGTAGTTATAGTTTGTTTCTCCTCATGGTTGTATAGTGTTCCACTGTGTGAACACATCGACTTTATGTGATCTGCTCTTGAAGGGAATTTGGATAATCTTCAGTCTGGGGCTACGACAGCAACTCTCACACAGATATGTAAATATGTGTACACATTTCAGTTGAATATATGTGCAGCAGTGAAATACTGGCTTATAAACACTAAATAAATTAAATATAAATATTCAATTATAAATATTCAATTAAATAAAGGAAATTGCTATGAGTTAGTTTTATCACTGTGTCTTTAAATCCCAAATGAAGTTAAAAATTATATGAGTTGTTGACTATTACAATAGTACTGAGTTTAAATTTTATTCTGACCGTAGTTAAAAGATGATGGATTTAAAAACTTAAGGACACAAATAGCCAAAAGAAATGGAGGAGATAAAAACATAAAATTCTTAGTCTGGAGTATCATCTCCTTTATTGATGGTTGGGGAGACTTGGGGATTAGGAGGGAATTGGGGTCACCCTACTCATACCTATGGTTTTGGCATACTTATTAGTAATACTCCATTTATTGTAAGGTCACCTAGGATAAGGAGAAAGACCTGAATATCTAAAATTACTACTAAAATGCCAAAAGGCAAACAGATTGGTCCCTGCCTAAAAGAATAAGCAGAAACACTTCGGATTTTGGAATCAAAGGCTAAGGGTTATCAGTCATTGTTATATAAATTTTGCAATCCTTCTAGTCTGTTGCTTCATCTCAGGAATGGTATGCATGCTCTGGAGTGAAAGACACAGTTAACGAACAAAGGGGAAAGCGATGAAATGGTGCCCAGACACAAGAGAAACAGATGTGGGTCATTCACACAGATGGGAAGAGAGAGGGGAGGAAGAGAAATAATAAAGATTTGAAGCCTACAATTATTC
Organism: Spilogale gracilis; assembly: GCA_004023965.1. Taxonomy (NCBI): domain Eukaryota; kingdom Metazoa; phylum Chordata; class Mammalia; order Carnivora; family Mephitidae; genus Spilogale; species Spilogale gracilis. Next base: position 54,745 of record PITA01010155.1, read on the forward strand.
ACTGGTAATGGAAATAATGAGTCACGAGTACACAGAAACAGAGTGATGAAAACAAGCAAAAGAGTAAATAACAGAATCAACTCTTGTTCCATTTGGGGATTGTCTATAGGCCAGTAAATATGGGAAGAATTACTTCCATGAGATCCCATGCAACAGCATGCTTTGCAAAATAAAAAAGGTAGCTGTGGTACTTTAAGAGTTAAAATGGCAAAGCTGAAGTGTTCCCATTTCTGAACCTCAGGCACCAGTGATTTATAGCTCTACATAATATTTTACTTGGGACCAATAAATTTTAAAATAATCCTTAAAAATGCTGCATAATAAAAATGCTCCTGCTTTTTACTGGGCAGATTAACGCTGCATATTGAGGCAGTATTTGCAGGATAAAATGTGGCTAGGAGAAGAAAAAAATTATGTTAATGGTCAAGAGATACATATTGTGTCCCTACTATGTGTTGGGGTTGCTTTATGCCTTGCATATGAGGTCATTCTGTGCAGTAGGTATTGCTTATTTTGCAAAAAAAAAAAAAAGGGGGGGGTGCATTGGTGAATCTGAGCAAAAATTCCAGTTTATAAGTGGAAGAAGCTTTGATTCAAACCCAGGTATCTGGGCCCCAGAGTGCAGATACACAGCTGCATATGATGGAGCTGTGGGAATTAAGCTGCAGCAAGACAAGGAGAGGAGGAATCCAGGTAATCAAGAAACCACTTGAAAGCAAGGTAGGATACTTACTGAAAAGAATGTAGACATGGGACCCAGACACACTGAATTCTCTTCTTCCATTTACTAGTTAACGTGAGCTTGGACTGAACTTCTGTGACCTGTTTCTTCTCCAGTAAAATGGAATAATATGGTTTTCATGAGAATTAAATAATTCATGTAAAGATGCTACTGCAGTATCCTCTTTAGATTTCATAGTTTTCTCCCTCACCCTCATTAAGCAAAGAAAAAGCCTCAAGATGTTACCTGTTCTACATTCTTGCCTCAAGATGGATGAAAACTATTCACCCCAACCCAGGGATTTGTCCATACTCTTTAGCATTGAAAAGAGCTGGTATTTTATCACCTGACAGTCTACAAAGTCTTCCTCGAGACTAATCAAATTTTATTCTCTCTCATGTCATAATCCAGGTTAGGTGTTCCTTGTCTTTTCATATGAATAATCAGGAACCCAAACTGACATGTACTATCTTCAACCCTATGTTTTCCAAGGTTGCTCTCTTCATTGCCATTTTAACCAGAAGAGGAAAGAGACATGGAGGAATATACTTGTAATTCTACATGAGATTGGCTAGAAGTATGGAAGTGAACTCACCACTTCTGTTCACATTTCCCTGGTGAGATTTTAGCCAAGTGTCTATGCCTATCTGTAAAGGAGGCTAGGGAATATAGTCAATGATTTGGCAGCTACATTCTAGCCATAAGAGTTTTGGGCTGAATTGTATGGCCCCCAAAGTCATCTGTTAAATTTCTAACCTCCAGTATTTCAGACTGTATTGGGAAATACAATCTTTATATAGGTGATTAAATTAAAATGAGGCCATTTGGGTGAGTTCTAATCTGATATACTGTTGTCCTTATAAGAAAAGAAAATTGGGACACAGACACACACAGATGGAAGACTGTGAAGACATATGTGCTAAACACTCTACAAGCCAAAGGAGTCTTCAAAAGGAACCAGTTTTGTTGATATGTTGGTTTTGGATTTCTAGGTTTTTCTAGAATTGTGGGACAATACACTTCCATTGTTTGAGCCATCCACTCTGTGGTACTTTGTATGGTACTAGCAGAGTGATACACTAAGGAAGAAGGACAGATTTGAGGGGACAACTGTCAATGTTTGTTGTATTATGTGAACTATGAATTGATTACTATTTTCATTTGGACTTCTATAACAAATTACAATAGACTGGGTAATTTAAACATCAAACATTTATTTCCTACAGTTCTGGAAGCCAGAAGTCTGACATGAGGGTGCCAGCATAATTGGATTCTGGTGAGAGCTCTTCTCTAGGTAGCAGGTAGCTGATTTCTTGTATCCTCAACATGGCAGAAAGAGAGCTAGCTACCTCTCTGGCATCTTCTTATTAGAGCACTAATCCCTTTCATGATAGCTCCATCCTTATGACCTAATCACTTCCTGAAGGTCTCACCTTCCAAATACCATCACATTGGCATTAGGGTTTCAACATATGAACTTGGTATGGAGCGGGAGGATACAAACATTGACTCAATAATAATTACTGTACCCTCTGTGAATTTATTTAGGAGTTGTGAACAAATTGTGTAAAGTTCTTTGAAAACCAAGACATACTGATTGGTCTGTCCCCTGCCCTTCAATAGTTAGTGATCATTTTAAAATATAAATTATATTATTATTTTACTCTTATATGTGAAAACTTAGAATGATTTCCCCATTTCTTCCTGCACAAAACTAAATGTGCTTCTTGTGTCTTACAAAGACCAACATGATGGCCCTGTACCAACACCAGCCATGGTTTTTGCAACACTTCCTCTCATTCATTTTGCTCCAGACATATTGGTTTTCCAAACATGCTTGCTCCAACATGAGTTTTCTCCTTTCTGTTCCAGGAATGTTATTTCTCAAGAGAGCCATATAATCACTTTATTACTTATTTTGGGGGGTCTTATTAAAAGTTCTTCTATTAGAGACTTGCCCTGATTATGCTAATTATAATAGCAACTATCTCCATGTCTGCAGCACACTTGTCACCCTTTTCTGCCTTGTTCTTCCGCACAGCATTTGTTCTCATTAATACATCATGTATTTATTTTTGCAGTTGTCCTGCTTTCTAGAATACACCATGAATTCATTGAGTTTTGTTTGTTCACTGCTGTATCCCCAACATCTAGAACAGCTCAGAAAGCCCTCTATAGATCGGATGCCTCTAACAGATATTTTCAGACATCTATATAAGGATTTTTTTCTCTATCATAGAACAACCTGAATTATGAGCCAAAAGATAAAATAATGTGAAGATGATACAGAAGAGAAGACAAAGGAATGTGGGGTTGATTATGGGAGGAACCTACTTTTAGTATTTGCAAATATAGATCTTCCTTGATTTACTATAGGATTACATCTCATAAACCCCTCATAATTTGACAATATCATAAACCAAAATGTATTTAACATATTTAACCTACTGAACACAATAACTTCACCTTGCCTTCCTTAAATGTGCTCAAAAGAGTTATATTAGCTCACAGTTGGGCAACCTCATCTAAATATTGAGTATCTTGAGTAAGTTATCAAACATCCTACAGAAAGTGAAAAACAGAATGGGTATAGAGGTATAGAATGTTTGTAAGTACATGGTTGGTTACCCGTGACCATATAGCTGACTGGGAACTGTGGCTCATTGCTACTGGCCAGAATCACCAGATTATTGTACCATATATTACTAGCCAGGGAAAAGATCAAAATTCAAAATTTGTAAAATGAAACGCTAATTCAAAAAGATATATGCACTCCTATGTTTACTGCAACTTTACAGTTACGATATGGAAGTAACCTACGTGTCTACTGATAGATGACTGGAAAATGATGTGGTATAGAGAGTGGAATATTACTCAGCCCTAAAAAGGAATGGGATTCTGCTATTTGTGACAACATGGATGGACCTAGAGGATATTATGCCAAGTGAAATAAGTCAAACTAAACGGACAAATACCATAGAGATCTTGTAAATCAAATGAAAGTTATCAGAGTGTGAGGACCATTTACTTCATACACAGGATGTACTGATATATGTTTGTAAAATAAATAAATAGTACTAGATCTCTGGGTCTTTCTTTTCCCTTCATCTGCAACAGCCTTTCCCGATCTTTCTGTTTCCATAGCTTCACTTTAAAGATTGTCTTTTTTCAATTTCATTTTTTATTTTTTGGGCTGATCTCTTTTGATTGTATTTGTTTCAGATCACATATTCTCATGAGTTAAACTAGTTTTCCTTTGTGTGATAGCTTCCAAATCTATAAACCCAGCCTGATCTTCTGTTTTCAAACCTCAGACTTACATATTAAACTGTCTGTTGTATATTTACACATGGAAGTACAGCAGTCATGTCAATTTGATCCATTTATATGCCCCTAAAACTTGTTACACCTCAAAATTTTCTACTGTGACCCTGAGTACAACCATGGTCCTTATAACTCAGGCTCTAAACCCCGGAAACTTCTGATGTTTGTTACCACTATATTTAGGAAATATTTTACATCCTGGCCTACTTAGGATTAGGGATTTGTAAACCTAGTATGACTTTTTTCTTCACTTCTTAAAATATATAGTGAAGGAGTCCTCCTCTCAAAATGTTGGCAAGAAGCTGAAAGTAGATTTAAACATACCAGATAAATTATGTTCTGATTTATCCTGGCAGTTTATTCTACTGGCACCAAGGGTTACTGCTAATTCCTTTGAGAAATGAGGTCTTTGGAATGAACACATCTCAATAATTAAAAATATCTTATCAGCCACCATTCTATTTGGAATCCTGGCAAAGACTGCAGAATTGTCCTCCTATGTCCAACCCTACTTAGGAACTCAGCCAATGTAAGTATTAAAAACAAATTTATATCAGCTTTGTTAGGAAACTTGGTAGCCATTCATGAAGCCACTCCTCAAATTCTTGGCCACAGGCCCCCCTCAGATCAATTTCCTCTTGCCTTCCTTTCATTCCACTGCATCCTCTGAACCCCTCCCTCCCCATTCTTGTATCCCTTATATAAACTCTTCTTGACCTTGGTACATTACTCTTTTAAAGCATGCTGTATGTGATTTGTTAATATTTATAACTAATAATACAGGACTTTGACCTATTAAGTATCATTGTACCATCCCTACTCAAATTTTGCTAACATCATAAAATAATTTTTAAGAATTTCCTTCTTTTCTGATGGCCTGGACAATTCAATATAAGTATTTGTATCTTAAAGATTTGAGTTAACACATTCATAACATTATATGAACCTATTGCCTTTTTAATATATTTGAATGTTATATTGTTTAATTAAATCCTTCATAGTTAATTTTTAAAAAATATTTTATTTATTTATTTGACAGAGAGAGAGAGATCACAAGTAGGCAGAAAGGCAGGGAGAGAGGAGGAAGCAGGATCCCTGCTGAGCAGAGAGCCCGATGTGGGCCTTGATCCCAGGACCCTGAGATCATGACCTGAGCCAAAAGAAGAAGCTTTAACCCACAAGCCACCCAGGCGCCCCCCTTCATAGTTAATTGAGCATGATTGCCAATTTTTCCCAGTGCTTATTTTTAATATGTACATTGGAAACCACTAGTTTTCCTGAGTGTCTTTATCAGACAAATTTTTGTGGCCCCTTAGATCCCTTCTCCTTCACCAGCTTCCCAGACATTTGCCATTCCACAGAGTCCACAGTCAGAGGTTCCAACAAAATGAAATGTCCATTGAGTGAGGAAATATTTTAAGCTACATTGGTCTCTTGTATACAGCATGTAATTGGATTTTTCACTTTTTGTTTTAGTGTAAGTTGTTATTAATTTGAAAATTTATCCACTCATATTTATTGTGGTCTGATACTGTATATTTTATCCCACCATGTTATATTTATCATTTTATGCCATCTTTCATATGCAATTTACTTCTTCCTATCCTCCCTTTCCTTCTCATTGTCCTTTTCCTTTTCCTTTTCTTTCCTATCTTCTGCTAAATGAAATATATTTAATGTGTTCCTTTTTTCACTTTGGGCAGTTTAGAAGTCTAAATGCTATCTAAATTTGTTTCATTATATATTTTAAATTCTTAAGATAAAAATACAAACTGTGTTTTTCTTAAATATGAAGTAGTATCTGTTTTCCCTCTTCTGAAACAGAAATGCCATTAAAATGTCTTTATTTCACTTTTTCCTTCCATATATTTTTTTAGTAGATTTCATTTCTTAAAACAGTTTCACTTTTTTTTTTTTTTAAGATTTTTTTATTTATGGGGCATCTGGGTGGCTCAGTGGTTAAGCCTCTGCCTTTGGCTCAGGTCATGATCCTGGAGTTCCAGGATAGAGCCCTGAATCTGGCTGCCTGCTCAGCGGAAAGTCTGCTTCTCCCTCTCTCACTCCCCCTGCTTATGTTCCCTCTCTACCTGTGTTTCTCACTGTCAAATAAATAACATTAAAATTTTTTTTGAATTTATTTATGACAGAAAGAGATAGCAAGAAAGGGAACACAAGCACAGGCAAGCTGGAGATGGAGAAGCAGGCTACTCTCTGAGCACAAAGCCTGATATGGAGCTCTATCCCAGGACTATGAGATCACGACCTGAGCTGGAGGCAGGCACTTAACTACTGAGCCACCCAGAACTGTTTTAGGTTAACAGAAAAAGTGATTCTTATGTATCCTCTATGTTTCTCATAGTTTCCAAGTAATATTTTTAAATCATTTAGTATAATTATTCATTTGTTATATGTAATGCTTTTACTATTTTAAGAATTATTTTTGTAATGAACTACACTGAAATTTATGGCTAAATTGCTAATAACCGCAAAAGGTTAACATATAGTCAATTGATTTATATATTTATGCACTTTCATATATACCACACCTTTTTTTCTGGGTTAATTTTGAACAAATGAAATAAATATATCTTGAATAATTTTTTTTTCCCTGAAACACATCTTGAGTAATTTATTTCATGAATGATCTACTGTAACTCTTCATGTTCAACAAAAATCTTTATGGTTATTAAATATTACAAACTAATTAGGTGGCTATAGATTTCTAATTAGAAACCTTTTCGGGGGGGGGTGCCTGGGTGGCTCAGTTGGTTAAGCCAACAGCTCAGGTCTTGATCCTGGAGTCCTGCGATGGAGGCCCACAGTGGGCTCCCAGCTCTGCGGGGAGTTTGCTTCTCCCTCTGACCTTCTCCCATCTCCTGCTCTCTCTCACTCACGCTCTCTCTCAAATAAATAAAATCTTAAAAAAAAAAAAAAAGAACCTTTTCTTTTCCTTCAGTACATTGAGGCTATTGCTATATTTTTCTAGCTTTTACTGAGAAGGCTGAGAAGTTCCATACCCAGTCTCAGTTATATGCTTTGTTTCTTTTACTATGGAAACCTTAAAAATTTACTCTTTATTCTTGGGATTAAAAAATTTCATCAGGAAGTGTCCTAGCATGCACATACTTTCTTATTCTGATCAGTAGTACATCAAGGACTTTTCCATTTGAACATTTGGATCTTTCTTCAGGAAACTTTTCTTGTGTTAGTTATATCTACTTATTTTTCTTCTCTATTTTTTTTAGACAGTTAGTGAATGTTCTGGCATTATCCTCCATAGCTCCCAAGTTATCTTTAATATTTCCTCTCTTTTTGCTTCCTCTGTTCTCTGGGACATTCCCTTATCATTCATATTATTAAGTTGCCCTTCAGCTCTATCAATGTTGTTGTTTGACCCATATGTTTATGTAAGTATGCACACTTGTTTGTTTTTATAATTAATTTTTATCTTTTAGAAGTAAAAGAATTGATTGTACCTTTTCTGTATAAGCTTATTTATTTATTTGCCTCTTTGATCGTTCTGAGAATTAAAATGTTGAAGTTTCATGCAGGTCAGCTCTTCTGGTGATTATCTGTTATGATAATGCATAGAAATTCTTTTATTACAGATTTGAAAATGAAAACTGCATTAATTCATATATGTAGTTAGCATAGGTTTTGTTTTTTTGTTTTTTAAAGATTTTATTTATTTGACAGAGAAACACAGTTAGAAAGGGAACACAAGCAGGGAGAGTGAGAGAGGGAGAAGCAGTCTCCCCAGTGAGCAGGGAGCCTGATGTGGGGCTCGATCTCAGGATTCCAGGATAATGACCTGAGCCGAAGGCAGATGCTTAATGAGTAAGCCACCCAGGAGCCTCAGTATAGGTTTTCTTAAAAGTTGTGTTTGTCTGATTTATCAGCCCATCCCCCCACATAACAAGACATCTTATTAGACTGAAGTGAAATAGGCAAGATTATGTTGAGTGAAATGTCTGTGAGTGGAAAACTGGCAAGTAAGCAGGGACCTCTTTCAAATGCCAAAAAATGAAAAAAGGTGCAACACTTGAGTGTATTTCAATTCTGTAGTGAGCCCAGTATTCCCCTTATCTCATATCTCTGTGGGTTTAAAGTCACCCAGGCTCCACATTTTTTGGTTTGTTTTGAGCTTCCAAACCATGCTGAGCTTTTACTATCCCTTCTTGCCACCTATCTAGGGACAGGAGAATCTCCATTTTGTTTTGAAAGCTGTTATCATTAGCTATCTATTATAGAGGCATAGAATTGATTATTCTATCAGTTTGATAATTCTTTTTTTTTTTTAAGATTTTATTTATTTATTTGACAGAGAGAAAGATCACAAGTAGGCAGAGAGGCAGGCACAGGGAGCAGAGGAAATAGGCTCCCTGCTGAGCAGAGAGCTTGACACAGGCCTCGATCCCAGGACTCTGAGATCATGACCTGAGCCGAAGGCAGAGGCTTTAACCCACTGAGCCACCCAGGCGCCCGATAATTATTTAAATTAATCATGACACTAGTCAGTGCATGCTAAGTTTCTCTTCCTAGGCCAGGTTATTTTGCCTTAAACTCCAATGCCTGTTTCAGGTTTTTCACTTTTGATTCTTTATCAGTTAGATCCCAAAACTTCCTCTAGTCTGCTGATTCAGGCTCACTTTTTCAGCACTGTTGCAGATTTTGAAAAATATATCTGTCTTTTAAAGAAATGCTGGAACACAAAGGAAATACATGTATATATCTGTCCATTATCTTGATCCAAAAAACTTACATTTCTTGTACTCAGTTGTAAATAATAGTTCCATAGTCCACCACACCCATATATCAGAGGCAGTTATTAACCTTTTTGAGCTTTTCATCTGTAATGTCTTTGTTTTCATTAACTGGCATGGCTGCAAACTTAGCCAAAGCCTGCCTAATTTTGTGCATAATGATTTTCGTAGTTTCCCAACTGTTTTACTTATGCTTAGTCACTCCCAATTCTAGGTGATTCAGCATAATATCCAGGACTTCAGTATGACTTTTGTGGGCCATAGGCACTTTTGCCCTGCTCTCTACTAAAGAAAATTTTTTTAAATTACATTTTATCATCATATTGTTATAAAGATGAATAAAATCCAAGCTGTGCTCATATAGTCATGATATTTCTTTTTCCTTCTGATTTAAAATACATTAAAATTAAAACATTTTTGTGGGTCCCTGAAAGTACTGTGAGCTCTAGCCACTGCCTACTCTGTCTAATGGTAAGTTGCTCTGATAATGCTGTATCTTAATCTTCAGAAAAATTTATTTTTCTTCATGTTGGAGTATCTGTGTGTATATTCATGTGTATTTGTGTGTAAAAACTGTTGACTCTCCAATACATAAGAGCTAAAGCTGAAATTCCTTTAATAGTCTTCCCAGCTAATATTCAAAACACTTCACAATTTGTTCTAAATTTTTTTTCTAGCCACTCCTCCCATAGCTTTAACCCAAGACCTCTACCCTGGTTAACTTCCAGACCTCTTGAATAAGATTGGAAGTTTGTCACCCTATTCATTTGCCCTGTTGCTCTTTGGATCTACTTCCCCCTTCCAATTCTGCCTTTTAAAAACAATATTATTGATTCCATGCAATACGGAGTGTGGTTAAAAGCACGGACTCTGGAATCAGTGTCTGAGTTCAAAATTACTAACTAGTTCTATGTTTTCTACAAGTTACATGACCTTGATGTTCGCCAGTCTTCTCAACTATAATATGGGAGAAATAATTGTTCCTATTGAAAGGATTTAAAAGGAAAAACACAATAGTAAGGACTATAACACTGGCCAAGCATTTATCACATGCCACTTATTTGTCTAAGTATTTTACCCATAATATGCATAAAGAGCTTAACACAATGCCTGACACAAAGAATGTCTTCAAGAATTCTATTATTTTCCTACCGTATGACTCAGTAGGGCATATACTACTTCAACAAAACACAACACAACAACAACAACAACAACAACAACAAAACCCAAACCTTTCCGGGCAACATCAGCCACCAGGGTTGTTTTCTCCTCTGACTCCTGTAACATGGATTATGCACATTCTTGATATCATACGCTACTTGAAATCAGGGATATGGCTTCATAAATCAACTTTGCATTACTTATACAACTCGCTATTGAGTCTTGCAGATTGTGGAAGTCCATTATACATCTGTGTATTGATTTCTTCATTGATTATATGATTTCGTCATGTCCAGCAGTCAAAAGTCCCCTCCATTGACACATTGGGAGCAAGCATGAGGTCAACAGCAAGGTCAGCGGTAGCACACTCTTAACGAAGAACCACTTCGCAAGGTTCCATTCATCTTGTTCTGCTGTTAACACTTCAGCCTCTCTATTAGTACAAAATCAAATTTGGGACTATATTTCCTCACATATGGTTAGTGGAAAATGGTTTTCCTACCAGCTTTGGTGTGTTAAGTCTACCCAAGTAGGGATATCAGGTGACTGATTTAATGGTGCCATTTACCTCTCAAATAGTATGATCTACCACCAAAGTAATTCACGTAACTGGGAATGACAGCAGTGGAAATGCCCGTATACATCATCTCTATCACTAGAGATTGGTTATTTTGAGTTACTCCCCTTGGAGTAATTACAAACTCTCAGACTAATTTTTCTTGAAGCGTCAGTGATCTATTCTCTTCTGGAAATTTAGAGCAGAGCACTAAGAACCAGGGTAGGAGGAGGTGAGAGGGAGAAGGGCCTGCAAAAAGGGGAAAGGGCTTGATAAAAGGGAAGTGAACATAGCAGAAGACAAGCTTTGTCGACTTCACCACAGACTTCTGCTTAGAAGTCACATGCCTTTTTGGAGTAGAATGCAATCTAGCAGTTCTAAAATGCAGACCACAAGCCAAAACTTCCAGTCCAAAATTAGTGAATATTACCCCAAACTTCTCACTTTCTATGAAAAAAAAAAAAGTATGTGACTCTGGCTAACGTAGATTGTAAATGTGAAGACTATTCACATGCCTTCCGCTGAATTCCTCCCACCCCTAACTATAACATTTTGGTGAATTTATCACATTTTCAGAAGATACATATAAAGAAATAATTATTGTTGACTGTATTTTATACAATTTTCACACACACTTATTTCTTTACCCATGGACTGTGTAATGCTATTGACCTCTGCTATCTCAGTAGCCACAGATCCTGGCTCTGCTTCACTAGGTTTAAGTGCCTTCCCAGGGCAGCCTGACCACGAGAGGGCTTGCAGAGTCTGAGTACAGTGGAAGGAGACAAGCTCACAACAGCCGCCATGGAGAGGTATCAGGTGAAGGAAATATTTTGTACTGACAGGACAGAAAGCATGAGAGGCTTGGTTCAAACTTTGGTCCCACACTTTGCACCTTTACACAAATCTCATAATTATTTGGATCCTCAGTTATTTTGTCCTTAAAATGAGAAAACAATAAATTAGAGTGTCCTATGAACTTTATTTTTTTTAAAGATTTTATTTGTTTATTTGATAAAGAGTGAGAGAGAGAGCTTGAGAGCGCACAAGTTGCGGGAGGGGCAGAGGAAGAAGAAGCAGACTCCCCTCTAAGCAGGAAGCCTGATGGGCTCCATCCCAGGTCCCTGGAACCATGACTTGAGCTAAAGGTGGATGCTTAATCAACTGAGCCACCAGGTGTCCCATGAGTAGCCTATGAGTTTTAAATGGATTTATATTTATGTGGCCACTGGAGCTGTGTCGAGGGTGGTGTTCTCATGTTTAGTGGTGGTGGTGGTGGCAGTAGCTCCTTCTAAGACCCTGCCAGGCCCCGTGGAGACTGCAAGATGTGAATAAATCCCACTGCTCAAGGAGCTTCTAGACTACCAAGGGAGACCAGAAGAGTATGTGAATGATTATACTACAAATCAATGTGTGATAGTTGTCAGAAGAGAAACAGAGAGACAGTATTTCCTGCTGTAATGATCATAAATGGTTCCATGGAATGGTTCACAACTGATCTGAAACTCAGCTTTTTTTCTGTTTCAATTTTTAGTGGTGGCTTTAGGGTTTATGGTACATACCTTTAACTGATAATAGTCTACCTTCAAGGAATATTATACCATTTCACATTCAAGATAAGAATCTTATAAGAGTGTAGTTTCATCCCATTTTTACATGTGTTTTAAATCCCACAATACATTGTCTCCTTTCTTTTTTTAAAGATTTTATTTATTTATTTGACAGAGGGAGAGAGAGCACAAGCAGAGTGAGCGGCAGGCAGAGGGAGAAGGAGAAGCAGGCTCCATGCTGAGCAGGCTGCCCGATGTGGGGCTCATTCCCAGGACCCTGGGATCATGACCTGAGCCAAAGGCAGATGTTTAGGCAACTGAGCCACCCAGGCGCCTCTACATTGTCTCCTTTTGCTTTGAACAGTTAAATAGTTTTAAGGTGATTTATTTTAAAAAACCAGTGAAACAGACTAAAAGATAAATGGAACAGAGTAGAGAGTGGGGAAATAAGCCCATCCTTATATGGTTGATTAATCTATGATAAAAGAAGCAATAATACTCAATAGGGAGAAGATGGTCTCTTCAACAAATGGTTTTGGGAAAACTGGACAGTTACATGCAAAACAGTGAAACCAGACCTCTTTGTTATACCATACACAAAAATAAACTCAAAATGGATTAAAGCTCTAAATATGAGAACTGGAACCATAAAACCCCTAAAAGAAAACATAGGCAATAACCCTTTTGACATTGGCCTAGAGACATTTTTCTAGATATGTCTCCTTAGCCAAGGGAAATAAAAGCAAAAAGTAAACTACTGGAATTATACTAAAATAAAAGCTTTTGCAGAGCAAAGAAAACAACAAAATGAAAACACAAACTACTAAACGGGAGAAAGGCAAATGATATATCTGATAAGGGGTTAATACTTAAGAACTTACACAACTCAATACCACCTCCCTCCCCCAAGTAATCCAATTAAAAATGGACGGAGGACCTAAATAGCTAAATACACAGTTTCCAAAGAAAATACACAGATGCCAATAGATCCATGAAAAAACGCTCAAAATCATTAATCATCAGGGAATTGCAAATCAGTACTACAATGAGATATTGACCTTATACTTGTCAGAATAGCTTATATCAACAAGACAAGAGATAATAAGTGTTGACAAGGATGTGGATAAAAACAGAAACCTCTACACTCTTACTGGGAATATAAATTGGTGCAGCAACTATGTAAAACAGTAAGGAGGTTCCTTAAAAAAATAAAAATACAAGTACCTACAATAGAGTAATTTCACCACTAGGTATTTACCCAAAGAAATTTAAAACACTAATTCAAAAAGATACGTGCACCCCTATGTTTATGATAGCATTATTTATGACAATGAAGATACAGAAGCAACCCAAGTGTACACTGAGAGATGAATAAGGAAGATGTGATTGATGTATATAGGCATACACACACATACACATATATGTATACATATATGTAAAAGAATGAGATCATGCCATTTGCAACAACGTGAATGATGTAGAAGGCATTATGCTAAATGAAATAAGTCAGAGAAAGATAAATGCCATATGAATTCACTTCTATGTGGAATCCAAAAACCAAAACCAATGACAAACAAAGCAGAAAGATCCATAAATATAGAGAACTGGTGGTTGCCAAAGGGATAGGGAGTCAGGGGATGGGCAAAAGGGGATTAAGAGGAGTGGGAGGCATAGGTACCCAGTTACATAAAAAAATAAATCAAAAGAGATGAAAGATACAGCACAGGGACTATAATCAATGATATTGTAAATAGAGTTGTAGTGACAAATGGTAGTTACACTTGTGGTCAGCATAGCATAATTATACAGTTCGAGATTCAGTGTGTTATACACCTAAAACTAATGTAAACCGTGTGTCAACTATACTTCAATAAAAAATACCCTTTATATTTATTCATATATTTACCACATGTTCCTCAAACCTTTTGTGTAAATGCAGGTTTCCATCTGGTATTGTTTTCTTTTTAAAGATTTATTTATGTATTTACTTGACCGAGAGAGAGAGAGAATATGCATGCAAGCAAGGAGAGGGGCAGAGGGAAATGGAGAAATGATCTCTAGCAGACACCTCACTGAATGTAGAGCCTGATACAGAACTCGATCCCATGACCCTGAGATCATGACCAGAGCTGCAACCAAGCAGATACTTAACCACCAGGGGCCACACCTGGGAAACCCTAGTATCATTTTCTTTTTGACTGAAGGACTTTCTTTGACATTTCTACTGGTGATTAATTCATTTAGTGTTTCTATACCTAAAAAAGTTTATTCTGCCTTCCTTTTTCATATATTTTTTGCTGAGAATAGAATTCAATATACACTGGGTTTGGGGGTTGTTTTTGTATTTTTTGGTGTGTTTTGTTTGTTTTTAGTCTTACCTATCTTCTATCTTCTCTTATCTTCTGGCTCACATCGTTTCCAACCATACATGTTGTCTTTCTTATATTTTTCCTTTATATGTAATGTGTCTTTTTTTTCTTTCCTGTGCCTGTTTTTAAATAATTTAATTATGGTGTATCTTAGTATTGTTTCCTTCTTGTTTCTTGTACTTTGGGTATACTGCACTTCTTAGATCTGTTTACAAGCATACCTCAAAGATATTGTGAGATTCCGCTCCCAACCACCTAAAGTGAATACTATAACAAAGCAAGTCAAATGAATTTTCATGGTTTCTCAGTGCATATAAACTTCAGGGGCACCTGGGTGGTGCCTGGGTGCACCTGGGTGGTTAACTTCAGGAGCACCCGGGTGGCTCAATTTTTAAGTGTCTGCCTTTGACTCACCTCACAATCTCGGAGTCCGGGGATAGAGCCCCACATCGGGCTCCCTGCTCAATGGGAAGTCCGTTTCTCCCTCTCTCACTCCCCCTTGCTTGTGTTCCCTCTCTAGCTGTGTTTCTCTCTGTGAAATAAATAAATAAAATTTTTTTTAAAAAAGTTATCTTTATACCTTAGTCTATTAAATGTACAATAGCATTAAATCTAAAAAAAGTACATAAATTAATTAAAAAATACTTTATCCCCCAAAATGCTGAGCTTTCAGTGAGTAGTAATCATTGCTCACAGATCACCATAACAAATATGAGGAAGTTTGAGATATTGGGAGAATTACCAAACGTGACGTAGCTACACAAAGTATGCAAATGCTACTGGAAAAATGGTAATAATAGACTTGCTTGATGCAGGGCGGCCACAAACCTTCAATTTATAAAAAATGAAATATTGCAAAGTGCAGTAAAGCAAAGCACAATAAAACAGGGCATGCCTGTATAGTTTCCATCAAGTTTGGGAAACATTTGACCATGATTTCTTCAAATGTTTTTTGTCTGTTTCCTCTTCTCTCCCTTCTTTCAGTGACTCGAAAATCACTTGTTTGGGTGTTGGAAACTGACAACATTCTCAAGTCTATTCATTTGTTTTCAGTATTTTTTTAATTTCAAATATCTCCTATTGTTATGTCTTTAAGTCACTAATCTTTTCTTGCATAGTGTGTAATTTGCTATTAAACCCAGTTTTTTTTTAATGGCAGAAATATTTAGAACTTCAGTCTGGTCTTTTTGGTCTTTAATATCTTTCATGCATCTAATTTAACAGGCTCAATCTTTCCTCTACCTTCTTAAGCATAGGGAAAATTCTATAACTGCATGAACTATAATTATAATAACAGTTTTATTGTCTTTGCCTAACAATTCTGTCATCCGTGTCATTTTCTAGAAATGTTTCTAATTGACTTTTAACGTTATAAGTTATTTCTACTGTGATACTATAATTTACAATTAGAAATGTCTATTTGGTTTGATTTCCCAAGTAATAAGCTTATTTGAATTCCTAAGTAATAAGTAGTAAACGTAAGTTAAAGGTAACTTTTGTTATTCATAATAAGGTCCTTTCAACTACACCTGGTTTGGGTTAATGAGGTGATTTTTGGAAAACCCCTAAGGAGAGGGGCTCATTGCCAGGGGAACCAACCACGTGACTAAGGATTAGAGCTTTCAGCTTCAGCCCTGCCCCCCAGAAAAGGAAAGAGGAATAGAAATTAAATGTAATCACCAATGGCTAATGATTTGATCAATCATGTCTGTGTAACAGAGCCTCCAAAAAAGTCCAAAAGGATAAATTCAGAGAGCTTTCAGATTTGTGAACACAGGGGGGCGCTGGGTGAGGGACATGCCAGGAGAGGTCATGGGAGCTCCAAGCCCCCTGCCACAGACTTTGATCTATGCATCTCTTTCCTCTGGCAGCTCATGAGTTACATCTTTTTTCATAAACTGGCAATCCAATAAGTAAAATAGTTTCCTGAGTTCTTTGAGCCACTCCAGGAAATTACTTGGACCTGAAGACAGGGTTGTAGAAACCTCTGATTTTTGGTCAGTTGGTCAGAAACACAGATAACAATCTGGATTTGAGATGAGCACCTGAGGTCAAGGGGGGAGGGGCAGTCTTGTTTGACTAGCCCTTAATCAATGGGGTCTGACACCATTTCCCAGAGGATAGTGCTAGAACTGAGCTGAATCAGTGGACACCCAGCTGCTGTCACAGAACTGCCTGGTGGGGTGGGGGGGAACCCCCACATATTTTGTGGCCAGAAGTGTCAGAAGTGGAGTATTCAATGAATAGAGTATTGAGATAAGAGGAGATATACAGGCGTGTTTTTCCTTTATATACACTTAATTATGTAACTAGTCACTTTTTATTGGCTCTCGGATGGTGAATTTTACCTTTTGGGATACTGGATATTTTTGTATTCTTATAAATATTTTCAGGTCCTTGGTCTAAGTGAAGTTAAGTTACTTATAAACACTATGAACCTTCTGAGGCTTGTTTTTAAGCTTTGCAAAGAGGCATCCTACCAGCCTTAACTAGGGCTGATTTTGTCCCACTAGGTAGATAATACCTTTTGAATGATGAGATTTTTCACACCGGCTGGTGGGAGTACAAACATTTCCTGGTCCTCTGTGAGCTCCAGGGGTTATTCCCTTTGCTCCTTTGGGGTGAAGTTGTCCATAAACATGAGTGGTTTCCTTCTCACGTGTGCTCGTTAGCACTGAGCTGAAGACCTTTGAGGGACGTTCCACAGAATTCTGCTGCTCTCCCTCTGGGACTATGTGCTGACAAGACCAACCATGCTGCCCGGCTCCGATTCCCAGCTCCAGCTCAACTCCTGGAGTGCTCTAAACCTCACCTGGGTTTCAGGGCGCCTGGATGGCTCAGTTGGTTAAGCAACAGCCTTCAGCTCAGGTCAGGATCCCAGAGGCCAGGGATTGAGTCCTACATCGGGCTCCCACCTCCACAGGGAGTCTGCTTCTCCCACTGACCTTCTCCCTTCTCATGCTCTCTCTCTCTTTCTCTCTCTCTCTCAAATAAATAAATAAAATCTTCACACCTCACCTGGGTTTCTTCTCCTTCCCCTGCAGCCTACAAACTTTCTAGTAGGAAATAAATTTTCTAGAAAGTTTCTAGGCTGTCATTTTGAACAATCAGAAGGCTCATCTGATTTGTTGCTGCCCCCGCTCAGAGATCACCTCTGCACTGTGTGGTGTCTAATGTTGGAAAACTTATTGTTTTATATTTTTGTGAAGTTTTTTAGTGGTTTCAAGTAGGAGAGTAAATCCAGTCCCTAATATTCTTAGTTCAAAGCAAAAATCCTCTCTAGCAGTGCCACTTCTCATCTTGAGGCCAATAAGCTTAGCATGGAAAAGCAAAGAAGGAATTATTCTTCATTCTGAAGAGGTATGTGGTGAGATATATTGCACAAAGGAATTCTACCTGGCGTATATGGAGAAGCAACGAGTAAGGTTCGGAAACTGCTAGAGTGAATAGTTTGTTATCCCTCTGAAGGTTGTGCATCTGACTATATATTCAAACACTGTCAAGGCCTAACAATAAATTGTAATTTTTATCCTGAGTTTCTTGACCTGACATATCTTACTTAGTTATGCAAATTCTTGCATGTAGAAATCACAGGATATCTATAAAAGAGTTTTGTAGAAACTCTATTACTGAATGTACAAACTATGAAGCTAAGTAATAGAATTGTCTCTGACGATCTCGTGCTGGAGTTTGCACACAGACCCTCTCACTACATGGAGTGTCCACATGTGGACCGTAAAGTTTTTAGATAATGATTTTGATGCATTTGTAACTTAAGTATTTAGCTGAGTGAAAATGAACTTCTGTCCTAAGAGATTGTAGTTTTTGCAAAGAGTACAGAGAATCTTAGCAGCCACAGTGCTTGTCTGTTTTTCCTTTACACACTACTGGCGACTTAATTGATTAGATGGATTTAATTAAAGCAAGATGGGTTTTCATTCCAATGAATTGTATTAAGCTATAATTATTAATTTTCTTCTAATCTTTATGCTGCCATGCCACATTGATAATACTGTGTTCTCATAATGTGGTTAAAATAACTTTTTCTTTAATTTTATCTTTTAAATGCTTATTCTACTACTGAAATAATTTGACTACATATTGAAGTTAACTTTCAATAACAGTCAAGGAAGATTTAATGCTTCTCATGATACTTACAATAAATTCCAACATTTATTGAACAGTTACTGTGTGCTAGGTATAGGATTACATGGCTGTATACTCTTGTTCTGAATATTTATTTTGAAAAACCTACCAATTAGAGTCATACATCTGTTATGTATGAAGCTCAGTACTTGAAGACTTCTGTGCATGCATACATTTTTTTCTCTGTTTCTTAATATTTGAGTTCCTGATGTCTATGTGCTAGTT
>PITA01010156.1:0-73441 GCA_004023965.1 Spilogale gracilis
GAAGGCAGTTGCTTAACCAACTGAGCCACGCAGGTGCCCCGAGAACACAGCCATTTACAGCCTAGAAAAGGCCCCTCACCAGAGCCCAACTGTGCTGGCACTCTAGTCTTGGCCTTCCAGCCTCTAGAACTGTGAGAAATAAATTTCTGTTACTGATAAACCACCTAGCTTATGGTATTTTGCTATAACAGCCCAAGTTCATGAAGAGATGCCCCTATTTTCCCAAGGTATTTGGTGTCACACCTGAAACCTTCATTTATCTACGGCCCGCTGCTGATGGAAACTTCCAAGTTAAAGACAGGAGGGCGGCCGCACATTCTCAAAGACCCTGGGGACTTTGCCAACAGCACTATCAACCGCATGTTCTGGGAAAAGAGCTCTCCTCATCCTCATCCATTTGCAGGCACAGAGGGTGTGGAAGTGGTGTTTTGGCCAGATGGTGTCAGAAAGCATCAGTGGAAGGGGGTTAGGGGAGCCGTGATAATTGTGCAGCTTGTTGCTGAAGTCTGAGCAGAGCGCAGTGGTTGGCAGGGGCCCATGTGGGGATCCGGGAATGGCCTGTCTTGGAAAAAACGTACATAAGTAGATGGAAGTTGAAAGAGGGGTGTTATAATATTTTTCGCAAGTCACTGGAAGCATTGCAAAGATGTGGTCTTGTTAATCATAGCCACACTTCTGTGGTATTGAGAGGGGGGCAGGTGCTAAGTAAGCCCGGCGATTCACTGGTGCTCACTTACGATTATGATCAGAATGGAAAGGAGGAGCTTGGCCAGTTTTGAACAGAGCCAGGAATAATCTCAGGGTTGTCATCCCCTAGATGCTGGTGTTGCACAGTGGGTTGGGTGCACAGCCATGGGGAGATGCTGGACCCTGGGACACCAGGCTGTGTTACTTGATGGGGGCGCGAACTTATACCTACACCGTGGCCACGGCTTCCCATGGGGTAGACCATGAAAGCGAAGGAAGGGCAGAAAACAGTCAAAGTCTTTGCATGCCAGACTTGATAACAGTGTCCCCATGATGAGGACGTGGCAGGTCTAGTAGGATGCCTACCCTGGGGCAGCTACAGATATACTGAGGACCAGATGACAGGAGCCCTGCCCATTGCCAAAAGGCACATGCAGGTTGGTTTCCATTCCGAGGATCCTTCCCGGCATGAGCACATGTGCTCATTGGGTCAGTGACACCTAACGAACCTACAGTTGTCTGCGTTGGTGGCTCTGTAGTCGGGGGAGATCTGGATTCCTTAAGAGTTCATCTTTGTGGCATGTGTTCTGTGATCACTGAGGTAAAGCAGAAACTGTGTTCCAACAGCTGTGGAAAAAGAAGGCCAGCTTGCTGTTGCCTGTCTGGTCTGCATGGAGCCTGGCTTCATCTGCAGAGGAAGCTCCCAGAAACCCCACCCCAACCTGAACTGCTCTTACAGACTTGACAGTTGTGCCCTAAAACTCCCCATCCCATGCCTAGTCCAGAATCTGGCAGAGAAGGATGAGGCAGTCCCACTCCTGGAGAAACGTCTAGAACAGCATCTAGTTAGTGTCTTACTCTTCAGAGTGTGGTCTGAGCACCAACGGCAGTGAGCCACCTGGGAGCTGGTTAGAAATGGTGGGATCAGGTGCACCTGGGTATTCCCATGCCAAAGACAGTTGAGCAGAGGGGTTAAAGCACGTCAGAGTGGTAGCTCCTTCTCCCGACCCCATCTCAGCACAGTGCTGTTGATAGCTGGGTGGGGCACTGCACCTGCCCGCTGGTCTTGAAGGGAAAATCTGTTTATTTCATTGGTAAGTTTTTTCCATGGGGCAGTTTTTCAAATAGCTTTCTTGCCCTGGTTTCCAACTTCTTCCATGATCCTTCCTTTTCACCCATGCTTTGCTTACCACCTGGGTGGTGCCAACAGGCTCCAAGGGCTCTTCTGCTGCCTTCCAGAGCTAGAGTCCAGGTTTCTGCTCAACTTCTCTGTAGGTTGGACCCCATCTCTCTTTGAAGACATGATTGAAACAGCTACAGCCCATCATGTCTGTTGAAAGAGATCCCACTCTAGTCTAAACATTTAACTTGATGCATCATAACATTTGGTAAATTTTTGGCAAGCCTCCAGGATGCCATACTCTTGGATGGTGACAGACCTCTTGGAGAACGCACTGGCGCACCAGAATTTGGTTTGCCCATGGAAAGGGGGTTTAGCATGTAGAAGATGAAAGGAAGAGACAGGACTAAAACAATGAGAAGAAATCCAAATTTTCCCTAAAAGCTCCAAAGCAGTGGTCTTTAACATACTCAAAGTGCAAGTGAAGGTCGGCCTGAGGCTTAGAAATGCTGACATTCCTGTCTTGCCCTTTCCATTCAGATTTTCTTGGGGTTTTGAAGGCAGAAGCAACGCATGAATGACCATGCCAGTCCTAAGAATATCTTCTTTGCAACCTTGCCACCAGTGATGCGTGTGTGAAAAGCCCATCCCGTGGCTGCCCTGTTGATAGACTTTCAGAGTTGGCAAGTCAGCTGCTTTTGGTTCTGATACTAAAAGCATCATTTTCTCTTTCCACATTTTCTGTAATATTACCTAAGGTCTGAAAGACCAGTAAGTACCATATGGAATGCTGGAATCTGAAGGTTTAGAGTGAGCCCTAAAGCCCAGGACCCTGGTCACTTCTTGCTGCAACACGCATTGAATCATGCATCCTGAGAAGCTGGTCCCCCCTGGGGCTTGAGTCTTGTGACCACCTGGCGATCAGTGTTCAGTACTTACTGTTTTCTGGTCCTTGCTGTGCACATAGCCATTTCTACAAGTGATTATAAAATCCATTTCTTCATGAAAATAACTAGGATGGTTGGTTACCAAAGTGGAAAGTAAATTAAGAGCCACCCCCTCCACGATGCACACAGAAGCAATCATAATTTCAAACTTACGGATTTACAAAGAGTTATAAGACACCCCTTTTGAAGACCAAGGGCACATTGTGTTTTGAAGAGCTTGACCCTACGGCATGCAGCCTTTAATAACTTAATTGCCTTTATTGCTGGACATAATCCTAAGCCAGCTACTTAGTGCATCCCAGCTGGTTTTCATACACCTTGTTCTGTGAGGAGCTGAAGACCCACATAATAGAGGAGGTGATAAGAGATCAACCAGCTGCCTCACGTTGTTGTGGCTCCCTTGGCCCAGACTGACAGAACTTGTTTGCAAATGAGAGTGCCAGCCCACTTTGATCATTGAGGAGAAGCAATGAAGAAGCAAGGTATGCCAAAGGCTGAACAAGGCAAATGTCCTCTTGCAAAAGGGAAGTGAGACAAAAGGTATACAATTTAGACTTAGAATGTTAATATGGTTTGCAGGAGAGAGGCCTGAAAGGCATGTCAAACGTCATTTGTGAGCATTCACAGTGAAAAGAGGCCATCCTAGACGTCCACCAAGAATCTATGGATAACAAGTCAGACCCAAAGAAGATTGTACAGAGGCAGGGAATGTAAATTTCACCAAGGTTTCTGCCAAAGTCTTAACATTCCTAATGAGAAGTATGGGAAATGGTAGACTATATACTGCTGCGATTAAATGAACTTGTAACTGTTGGGCAGCCTTACTCAAGGCATCATCGGTACAGTGGTGTCTGGGAGAGAAGCGTCCTTCCGCCATGGGGCTCCCCAGCATAACATTTCAGTCATGACCTGCATGCAGAGAGGGGTGGCATGCTCACCAGTCATTGAGGTGGCACAAAGATGGGAGGAAGAACAGTGTGGAAAAACTCGAGTACATGAGGTCCTTGACCACCCTGGAAGAGTAGCCAGTGCAGCAGTGCCTGATTGCTTTTCATTTGTGCCCAGTTCTCTGCCACTACTACTATTTGCATTTTACAGAGAGGTAAATGAGGGAGTGAGTGGAGGAGCCTGGCTTCAAGCCCTTTGTCAGGGTTGGGGCACTACCCCAATGCCTTACAGCTTTCCCAATGGTATTTAATTTGAGTTAAGTCCCAGATGAGCCAGATGGAATGCACAAGATGGTGGAAACACAGCCTCATGGCAGCCTGTTTGAAAAGGTTCTGGTCACTGCGAACACACATGTTGGTCTCTACTTTCTTGTCATACTTCACTGACAGACATTACTAACTGCTTCCAGGACCCTTTTGCACAGAGTCCCAGCTCGTAATACATCCCAATTCTGTAGACAGCCACTACCAATAGAGGTAGGTTGACACAAGGGATAAAACAGATCTTCTGGGTGTTAAGGGGCATGCTTACAAACCCAGGGCATCTTAGATCCCACCAACATGAACCTCATCTCCAGAAATGAGGGAGGCAGTAGGAGCTTCACCCTGCCTTTTAGAGATTATGTTGCAGTAGGAGCGTTGCATTCAGTATTAGGAGGGCTGTGCCAGGACCGTGTTTGTATGCAAAGGGGAAGGGATGATGAAGGAAACGGCTGGGAGAACTGTGTGTCTTGGTGATGAATAGGCGTGCAGGGGACACACTAGGGTGTGTGCAGAGCCAAACCAAGGTGCTCAAGACAACAGGAAAGAGGTCTCAACTCAATGGAAGGAAGAATGTTCTGAAAATAAGAGCCCTCCAGAAATTTGAGAGGCAGCGCTGATTTCCTCTGATGCTATATTTGCACCAAGCTGGTCCTCCAGCCTGGGGGTTGAAGTAGTGTTTTGTGGACTATGAGGAGGGTTGAACTGATCTGCAATCTCACATTATATTCTCTTGTGGTTGATCTTGTGACCCTTGGGCGACATAGGGGATAAAGAAAACTAGGATGGGGGGGCAGTGCATAGACCCCAGGACCAAGCTGACAGGCCATCTCTTGGGTTAAACAGTGGCAAATCTCATGGGTTATTTACTACACAAGCTTATTTTCAGTGTTTTATATCTATTCAGTTCATTTAATCCCTCCAGCCATCCCCTGGGTTAAGTACTCTCATTCTTCCCATCCTACAGGTAAGGAAACTGAGGCACAGGGAGGTTAAGCATCTCTCCACGTCCTGAAGCTTATAGGTGGTGGAATCTGAATTTGAACAGGGATGCCAGAGCTTGGAGGCCGCTCTGTGAAGCCCTGGGTCCAGGGCCTCTGGCATAGAGCTTTAGCACCTTCAGAATGCTGTCCTGTGCATGGTTTTACTTCAGAAAATTATAATGTTAGGGTGCATTTGGAGGAAGGATAGTTTGAAATAGGCTCTTTGTTGGGGACTATGGAATATTAAGTGCAGAGAGGTCTATGGGCGATATTCAAAGTCTCCAGGGAGGAGGCATGTGAGCAATCTCAGGAGGATGGGAATGAGCTGTGAGGAGGAAGGTGTCTGTGTTTGGAGGGCCAGGCATCAGCATGAGACAGGGAGGAGGGAACAGTAAAGAGCAGTGGAGCAAGGAAGGGGAGAGAGGCGAGCCAGGGACACAGCAGGACAGGGGCCCCCTCATACCCGCTGGATGCAAGTGCTGGGGCCTGGGGCAGGGCCTTAGCAGTAAGTGACTATGACCAGGAGCTTAGGAAGTTGAATCTGGGGGTGGCAGTGGCATGATGGACAGCGAGAAGGTGGTGACAGGCCAGAGGTAGGAGCTCTGCCAGAAAATGTGCACCCCAGCATCTATGTAGCCAGTGACTGGCAGCGCTATCCCCCTAGGGCGTGGGCCTCAGAGGCTCTACCCAGATGTGCAATCCAAGCCTGCAGCTTTTATTCGGGCTTTCAAGGCCTAAATCCTGAAGGCAGCTTTGTCACAGGTGAGGCAAGCCACTGAGCTTCATGTGCTCCCAGTCTCCCCATCTGCATAATGGGCATACTGATTTGTCCTCCCTCAGTGCATGGTCAGGAGGATTAAAAGAGACAGTAGTGACCTCTAGTACTGGAATGAGGTGGGTCCACACTCTCTTTCCCATGCTCCCCTTGAAATACATCCCAATACCTTGGAAATTATTCAGCAGAAAAGCAATGAAAAGACTACGAAACCTGAAGCTTAGCACTTGAGGACTGTATGCAGAGTGAGTTCCTGGGTTTCTTTTTTCTTTTCTTTTTTTTTTTTTTTACTTCCCATTTATCCTGGACTGAATACCTGGAACCATCCACAGAAGTAGACATACAACCCACAAGCTGCCTGTGCTCCCTGTTGAGTGGGCCGGGAATGGTTATGGCCTCACAGGGAGCCCTCACAGCTGCTGCATACACAGGATGGGCAGGCTCATCTACCAGCAAGTGCCGTGGAGACCCCTTGGCCAACCGAACACCTGTCCCCCAAGCAGGAAAACAGGTGGGCAGCCCCAGCAGCATGAGAGAAACAAGGCAGACCGAAAGAACATTGCAGGGGCCTGGGCGCTAAAGTGACATTGGTACTGAAGTTTCTAGAAGTGGGCCTGTAAACCTGCACAGTAAACCCGGGCCAGGTGACTGTCTGCTAAAGGCCACTTGGGAAGATAGGTGTTGGCAGTTCCTTTTCAAACTGATGTTTTCCATAAGACCCAGTGATTGCACTCTGGGGCATTTCTCCCAGGGAAAGGAAAACTTATTTTTACCCAGAAACTTACACGTGAGTGTTTCTGGCAGCTTTTCATCATGGTGGCCCCAGACTTGAAACTCCCCAGATGCCTTTCAGCAGGTGAATGGTTACACCAGTGGGGGCACCTCCACGTTATGGACTACTTGCTCAGCAGTGAAAAATGAATGGGTTATGGATACATTCGAATGAACTTCCAAGAAATTATACTTTGTGAAAAAAAAAAGGCAGTCTTTAAACGGTGAACATTGTATGATTCTATTTACCTAACATTTGTGAAATAACAATTACAGAGATGGCAAACAGGCTAGTGACTGTCGTGGTTTAAGGGATGGGAGAAACTGTGAATACGGCCATAAAAGGGTAGTCTTGTGGTAATGCTCTGTTATTATTATTTTTTTAAGATTTTATTTGAGAGAGTGACATGAATGGGGGATGGGGGAGTGGGAGAGGGACAAGCTCTCTCTCTGCTGAGTGTGGAGCACAAAGCGGGGCTCGAGCCCAGGACCCCAAGATCATGATCTGAACTGAAGTCAGATGCTCAACTGACTGAGCTACCAAGGCGTCCCATTGTGGTAATGCTCTGATTTCTTGATTGAGCTAGTGGTTATAGGAAGCTGAATGTGTGATAAAATTGCACAGAAGTACATGCTGAGAGAGTGCATATATAACTGATAAGCTCTGAAGAAGCACTGGATTGTACCAGTGTTCATTTTCTGGTTTTGACATTGCATTATAGTTATGATGCAAGATATTACCATTGCTGGAGGCTGGGTGAAGGGTGCACAGAACCTCCCTACATTTTCCTAATTGGCCGCCTGTGTGCCTTTAATTATTTCAAAATTTAGAAGTTCAGAATAAGATTATGTCTTGAGGATCTTTTAAAAATGCAGATGTCCTGGGGCACCTGTGTGGCTCAGTCGGTGAAGTGTCCGACTCTCGATTTCAGCTCAGGTCGTGATCTCAGGGTGGTAAGATTGAGCCCCCTCATCGGGTTCACTGCTGGGCAGGGAGCCTGCTTCAGATTCTCTCTCTCTCTCTCTCTCCCTTTGCTCCTCCTCCCCAAAAAACATTAAGTTGTCCAGGTCACACCTCCCGCCAGTTCAATAAGCATTTCTGCAGGTGGGATTTTTCTGAACTTCCTTAGGTGTTCCCAACAAACAGCCAGGCTGGGGGCCTGTACTCATTCACATGGGCAGTTTCATTGTCGTTGTCTTCCTCTGGGACAGTGGCACAGTGGCTGCAGGCTTGCACTGAGCCGCACACTGTTTGAAGCTGTCCCATGCATTCATCGGCTCAGTTGACTGCCAGTAATAATCACTCTCCTTCATTCACACCCATCAAGACATGGCCTTTCTCCATGTGGGCAGGTGACTGATGGCCCTGAAAGCATCGAAAACATGGGGTTCCCTCATTTTTAGGCAGCCACCCACTTTTTGGAAAAGGAGCCTCATTTATCATGGGTTCTGGTGTGGGGCTGTCCCTTTGATTTTCCTCTATAACGACAGAGAAAAGGCACCTGGAGATGGTTACTACCGATGTTCCCTGCTTCAGAAGAGCTCTACATTTTCAGAAGGGGGTCGGAATGGGTTGACTTTAGAAAGCCTTCACTGTCGTGGTCTTTGCGGTTTTGCATGACTCTTCCTCTAACCTAAGGCTCCCCTTTACTCTTTGGACACCTGTGTGTGCAGCTGGGTTATAGTGCCTTCTGGAATCAGGACAAACAGGCAAGGAAGAAGGGCAGCAAGAAGGTGGGCCCTAGGCCCTCTGGACTTGACCAGCCACAGATACAGCTTTAGACAATTCCACTGGACACTGAGGTTGACTCAGAAAGAAATTAAGATGTGGCAGCAGAGAGTCCATACCTGTGTGGGTCAGTGTGACTTTGTTTGGTTTCATGGCCCTCGCGGGCAGCAGAGCCTGTTTTCTTGTTTGGAAGATGATGTGGCCTCGTGAGTGCCAATGTGAGCAGGTCATTCTGTCACTGTTTCTGTCACCTTCGGCTCTCTCTATCTCCCCCCTCCCCTCCAGCTGCCTTCCTTCCAGTCTCTAAAAAGAAGCCACAGGGACGCCTGGGTGGCTCAGTTGGTTGGGCAACTGCCTTCGGCTCAGGTCATGATCCCGGAGACCCGGGATCGAGTCCCACATCGGGCTCCCTGCTAGGTGGGAAGCCTGCTTCTCCCTCTCTCACTCCCCCTGCTTGTGTTCCCTCGCTCACTGTGTTTCTCGCTGTCAAATAAATAAATTCTTTTAAAAAAAAAAAAAAAAGCCACAAAAAAATAAGTATTTATATACCTGTGGACACTGAGAAGAGCGAGTCTGTGTTGAAGCTGGAGGAGGGTGAGGAAGGGAAAGAAAATGTATGAAATCTTGCAAAGCAGTAAGCAGGGCCACTGCACTGCTCTCCTGAAGGGTGATGGGGCTGGGGAGATGGGGGGCACTTAGAGGAATGCTAGGCATTCAAGTAGATGGCAATGTGGCCCCCAGAGCTGGAATCCATGCTGATGTGATAGGACTGCATGAGAGGAACAAAAGGTGAGGTGTAGCATTTCTACCCTGCCCTGGCTCACCTTCCCTCACCATCCCCTGAGCCTCGGCCTCCTTTTATGCATAAAGGATCAGCATGTGGATTCTGTTTCCTAAAAAATTAGGATTGTCTTGAAAACCTCAAAATGGCAGAGGGCAGGGGGAAACTCTGGTATTTGTAATGGATGAGCCCTCTACTGCCTTCAGTGAGGTGACACCTCCCCAACGTCTTACCTGGAGGATAGGGCTTGGGTGCTGGGAGCGGCCAAAGACAAGGCCAGCCGGCCGGCCCTTGACAACTCCCATTTCAGACCAGTGAGTTTCTGCTCTGTCAGCCCTGCCAGATTCGACACTGATCCCTTCTGTAAACATAAGTGGAGAGCAGACATTTAAATAAAAGCCAGTATCAAAATTATTTTTTAAAAAGTAACAGGGATGGAAGGACACTTGGTACCCTTGCTATTTCTGTCTGTTCTCCCCGCACCCCCAACCCACTCCTCACCCTAGAAGTGTGACCGAGCTCCGCCAAGAGCTGGGTTGCATGTGGCTAAGGGGAGGGAGGGTGAAGGGGCAGCCGCTGTCCAGGCTTCAGCCCCAGAGACCCTGAAACAAGGGGTTTTCTCTTCACTGCTGCTTTCTGCCTGAGACCGCATATTCTGGAAGCTATGGGACCTGCCAGAACCACCCTTTATTGACACCGAGGGGCTTTTTGTCTGGAACACCTTTCCTTTTACATCTCAGATGGGACTCTGTGGGGAGGGCCTCTTTTCCTGTTTTAATAACCCATTATCAACTACAAAGTTGCCGCTAGTAAAAATATCAATTATCGCTTATGCAATTCTCCTGGCATTGCTTGAAACCGCATTCCATCCTCTTAACATGATAGTTTCTCTGAGCCAAAATTCAGAGAGGGTTTGAGGACAAGCTGTGTACACAGTCATTAAGACGGCTAGAGGAATATATTTTTATCCTGTAAATTGAATGCCAGTTAAGCAGTAGTGATTACTGCAAGAAGCTATAATTTATACTAGGGGAAGTGAAGATTTCTTTTTTAAGATAAAAAGTATTGCTTAAGAAAAGCCTCAAAAAAAAAAAAAAAAAGGAAAAAGAAAGCAGTAACAAAGCCCCCAAGGTCACAATTGTGTCGAAATTTCTCAAACAAACCCTTGGTGTCAGAGAAACAAAGAGTCTCTATATGTACAGTGTACCCAGAATGCTTCACGGAGAGTCCAACAAACTAGCATTTAATAATTTAGCCATAGGTTGATCACTGTTCCCAAAAGTTGTCTATTCCTTAGAATCTTCACCATTGGGGTAAAATTTGCAGATGGAACTTTTGGGCCTCGGACTTCGTGTGTGTGCAGAATCTCCCACCAGTAATGCCCTCCCTGGGTCTTGCTCCCCCCCAAACTGAGAATCCGGGCAGAAATAAAGTACAGACAGGATTTTTGACTCTGGCTCACCAAGAAGTGATTGTCCTGGCTGAAAGCTTGATGAGAAGTCCTGCCATTTGTTATCAGTGTGAACTTCTCCCCGGAATTTGTGGGCAGGAAGAGGGAAGAGCACAGAAGGGCAGAAGCGTGATCTCCAGTATTTGGACTCTGTCACACCACGAAGAGCAGGGGTTTTGAGCAGTGTTCGAGGAGAAGGCAGACATGGGGTCTGCATGTGGAAGCTGCGTGAGGGCCCATCTCTGCTCAGAATAGTAAGAAGCTGTGACGTGGGCCCCTGCCACCACATTCACAGACAGGCTGTGTCTTAGAGGCAGTGTTCTTAGCATACTGGACACAAAGCTTGGGAGCCCCTGAAAACTATAGGTACCTGCCGCACACTCAGGAATCCTGGCTTACCCAGTCTGAGGTAGGCCCCAGGCATTGCTAATTGATCAGAGTTTCCCAGGTGACTCTCACCTGCTTAAAAACCAACAGTGGCTATCAGGTGTGTTCTTGGACCAGTGGCTTCAGCATCCCTGGGGAACACGCAGATTCTTATTCCTCTCCCTGCCACTCCACCCCACCCTCACCCCCTTGGACTTGCTAAATCAGAAACTCTGGGCTGGGGCCAGCCATCTGAGCTTTTACAAGTCCGTGGGGGGATTCTAATGTGCCCTGAAGTCTGAGAACCACTGGGCAACACTGTTGCAGTGGTTCTCATGCACTTGAGAATCGCCTGGGAAGGTTTAAAAATCTGCTGGTCAGGTCGTGCCTCCTCCCAGTGAAATCAGAGCCTCTGCTGGTGGGAGCCAGGCCCAGCATTTTCTAGGGATCTCCAGGGGAGTCACTGTGTGGCTGAGTGTGAGAACCAGTGCTTATGGAAATGAAGCCAGGTACCTCTTGGTCGTAAGACAGTAGGATTTGTCTCTGAAATTCTCCAGGTCCCTAGTGTTAAATTTCATCAGGCAGGACATAACCTGCCTTAGAATGGAGAAAGGGATGATGGAGACCCTACTGTTCCTGGTGGAAGGTGGGGCTGCTTGCTTCTGATTTTTTATTACACTTGGAGGAGAAAGGGCTCACCGGATTTCTGTGGGGAGGTGATGCTCTCGGACTCGCTCTGCCACCTGCATACAGCAAAGAGATCGTATAGATCCATGAGGGTAAAAGCTTTCGGGCGAAATTCTAAGATACAGTCAAACTGGTTTTGTTCAACTTGTTCTGTCAGTTAACTAACACTTACCAACACCTTCTGTGTGGTTAGCACTGTGTGGCCAGGCTGTGAGGAGGCTCTGGGATGGCAAGGTGTAAAGAATAATGACCAGTTCCACCTGTAGGGAGGCCTTAAGAGAAGGATCATGGTGCATGGGATTTCGGGCTGGAGGGATCCCTCTTAGCTGGGCAGGGTCAAGGGCTACTACAGAGAGGCAGTGACTAAAGAGTGGGAAGGGCTGTCCACAGTGTCCGCATAGAGCTGAAGGGCATAGGCAAAGGCCCTGGGGTCTTGTGGGAGTTGTGTTGAGTGCCTGCTGTGGGCTAGGGTCATTTGGGGCTACATGACTGCTGACCCATGGCATGCATGTCACAGTGGTAAGTAGGTAGGAGTACACATGCCTCCCCCATCCCCCAACCCATCCCCCCCCCCAAAGTGGGAAAGGCAGAGTCCAAATAATTAGGCAATAAAGTCCCTCCTGGTGTGTGGCTTTTAAGGAAAGGAAGGGGGCAATGGTCATTAGGAGCAGGAAGCAGCCTGTCCTTAGGGTTTCTGCTGCCTGTAGCATCCTGTGCCCTTTGATGTCCCTGAGGGGTCTTTGAACTTTGAGAAGCTGCAGGTTTTCCCTGGGGAACCAGGCCCTTCCTGCAGGTCAGCTAATCCCCTCCTCAGCACTGCCTTTGAAGGGGATAGGAAGTGCTAGGGGCTGGTTTCCAGTGCCCATTAAAATAGCAACCCCTAGAAGAATGAGTGACAGAGATTGCCACTGGGTTGGGGAATGGGCAGCAGGGGGCTAGGAAACTACTGTGGGGAAGGGGAGACTCAGTTTTCATCTCCTACCCCTTTGTATCTTTTTAATTTCTACTATACACTTATTTTAGCTACACTAAGCCAGGCCTTCTCCTATTGGCCAAGAAAACCCCACTTGAAAAATTAGACAGTTGCTACTGTTTGTGATTGGAAGGCTTATTAAATCCAAGCCTTCCAAGTAATCAGTTGCTAAGTCTAGGCAGAATTGGAAATAATCATGTTTAATTAAGGGATGTCAGTGGTCAAAAAAGAAAAAAAGACCATCCTTTTGTTCCTTTGTGGGGGGCTCGGGAGCAGGCAGCACAAGGGGAGGCCAGTAGAAAATAGTGAACGTAGAGCATTTCTAGGTAGATCTGAAAGACAGTCATCTGAGAGCTGAGGTTTTCTAGCACCAAACCAGATTTCATCCTCCAGTCCATAGAGGACCTTTGAAGGATTCGCAATGTGATGTCTTCTCAAGCTTCTGGACACTGTACCCATCCTTGTTCATAAGCTCTGCTGGGTGAGGGCAGAACCTGGAGGCAGAGCAGAAATCTGATTTCAAACCAGAACACAGGACACCCTTGGTTCCTAGAAGCACTTACTACTGCCAGCAGAGAGGTATAGGGTAGGCATCTCTCTTTAGGTTCTGGTTTGCACACTGGCTCGAATAGATGGGCTTCATGAGCTGTTACAATCTCAAATCCTGTGGCTCTTTAGAGCCCAGTTCTTAACTAGAAAAGGAGTCAGTATCCTGAGTGGCAGTTTCCTAGCAGTATGCTTTTAATGTGCAAAATTTCCAAGGACCAAAAGGAGAGGATGGGTAGATGACAAAAAACTTCAAGGTTCTTCTCCATAACTCCACACTCTCTTGAGTCATTCTCAGACCTTACTGTGCCCACCCAGCACCTCATGACCCTGGGTTTGTCTGTCTCCCTCTCCTGCCCTTGTCCTCTGAGTCTCACATATCTATAGGAAGGCTGGAGGGTAGCGTGGACGCTCACAATGTCTCAGATGTGTGCTTTTGGGTAAGAGAACTGGGAGGTGTCCAAAAAGAAGGGGACCAAGTCTGAACCCCCTCCTGAGTGTCTCAGTGCCCAGAGAACAGAAGTGTTATTCCTTCAGGCTGGGCCCAGAAAGCTCTTGGCTGCTTCCCAGCACCTGTTCTCCCCAAGAGAACATGGCCATCCTCTGTAGGCCTTTCTCTCTCCGTCCTCTCTTGCTGGCAAGTCCCTTTGCCCTGAGAGCAGACTTGAGCTCCTCTGGTGCCTCTTAGCTCTTCATTGCTGTTGCCAAAAGGGAGTTTTCTATGCAGTCTATAGTATTCTGGGGACTCCCTGTCAGTCCACTTGACCTTCAGGGCAGCCACTCTTGGCACAGGTTAGCAGGCTCATCCTTTGTTCTCCTTTGGGTGTGGGAGCAAATTTTATCCTTAGAGGGGTGGGTCATACATTTAGATTCAGAGTAGAGACTGCCCAGGCTCAAATTATCCTTGACCATTTACCAGCTCTTTGACCTTGGGTGGGCTTCTCAATTTCTTAGTTCCCTCTCAGTTCTCATTTCCCTTAACTGTGAAGTGGGGACAATGACAGTGAGTTAACACACATGCCCTGACACAATGAAAACACTGTCCCTCTGCTTTTCCAGGCACTCCCTCCTACTTTGGCAGGAGGCCCCCATCATATTGTATCTCCTTTCCCTATTCCCACTGTTAGGATCCCATTCAGCACCCGTGTCCAGGGAGAGACCTACTTTTGTCTGCACCTTTGATGTATGTCCCATGGGCACCTGGATGCTTAGAGCCATGCTTGGTAGATGATAGGCATGGAGTCTATGTTGGTAGAGGGCATGATGAGGTTGTCAACTCAGGCCCTTCAGATCCTCTGGACTTCCCTGGCTCACACCTGAGTGAAGGGCAGCCTTTCGTTGATGCAGGAGCAGATGAATCTCCATCTCTGAGGAACATGGCGAACAGAGCCTGCACATGGGTGCCATGAGTCTTGCTGCCCCTTTGCCCCATCTGCCACCACAGTGCCCAGCACACCTGACATGGCCATGACTCCTCTGGGCGGATGTGCTGACTGTTAAAACACAGAGAGCTTTGGTGGGGGAAGGGAAGGTTCCTCTGAATCAGAGACACCAGGGGGACATTTGGGGTACAGGTAACCCCAGGCACTGGATACCAGTGGTGGGAAGGGAAAGAATCACATTCTCCCTTCTCTACCTCACTGCAGAGCTAGCCTGTGGAGATTTGACCCACTGCAGAGGGACCAGGAGATTCGACCTTGAGCCCCTGAAGTACTTGCCCCTGTCACACTCCACAGAGGACAGCGACATAGGATTGGGGATGGCTGTATATTTCCTAACAACTGAGATATCACTCTCCATTTACATGTTATTTTTGCCATCCGGTTTTTTTTTTTTTAAGATTTTTATCTATTAGAGAAAGTGAGAGAGAACTTGAGAGGGGAGAAGGTCAGAGGGAGAAGCAGAACTCCCTATGGAGCCAGGAGCCCGATGCAGGACTCGATCTTAGGACTCTGGGATCACGACCTGAGCCGAAGGCAGTTGCCTAACCAACTGAGCCCCCAGGCACACTTGCCATCTATTGTTAACTGCAAGTTCCTTTTTGATGTCTGAGAGGTAGGATGTATCAGCCCTGGATTTTGCATCTTTGGAGGGTTTTAGCTGTCCCTCTACTTCCTGCCCTTTTCCAGCCTGGTGTCTGCAGCCCCGTTAGGCTAACTACTCTTTAGACCAAGAAGCAGAAAGCATATGCTTCTCATTCTCACCCAATCTCCCACTTTCCTCTCACGGTCAGTGCCATGATAGGGACAGTATTCTATTCTGGCAGTCTTTCCTTGGCAGGATGTTCAAAATAGAAACACTTCGTACTCTTCAACCTCAACTTTTCTGTAATGTTCTTGCTTGCCAAGTCGGGCACATGGTCTTGTTGAGCTCTTCTGGAACCAAAGGTCAGGGCTGGTTTCCCCATCATTGCAGAGCCCCTTTGGCAGACTGGGAAAATGAGTGGAGCTGAGACCCACTTATGCTGCATCAGCTTGCATTCTTGGAACCCTTCCTGATGCTGGCTGTCCAGAGACCCAGAGGGGATCCAGCAGGACCAGTCAAGACGGTCCTTGGCTTCACACAGGATGGAAATCAAACATGAGCCAGCAGGAAGTGAGAACAGTTTATTGAAAATGTAGGGAGAGCAGATAGAGGGAGCATCTGGGAGACCCAGAAAGGAAAGGAGCATGTCTTGTCTTCGGGGTGTGGGGGTTTTTATTGAGGACAGTGGTCTGGTATAAAGTCCCCTTAGGCATCCAGGAAACAGTTAGAACCAAGACAAGGGCCCAGGTGTTATTCCTTAGAGCCAGGGGTCTTGGTGTTGAGATGTCTAGTGCCAATAGTCTGGAATACACATAATGGTAGTTTTGTCTAGTCATTCTTACCTGGTCCTTCCTTAGATGTTATCTGTTCTAGAGAAATCATGAACTTCCTGTCCCTTACAAGGAGGACACACAGTATTTGCCTCATGAAGCATGTATGCACTGGGGTAGGAGTGCAAGTCCCAGGAAGAATAGAAGCAGGAAAAGGAGCAAAACGGATTTTTACAGCACCCTTCAGTTTCCTTACCTCATTCCCATGCCTCCTGCTTGCCTCCATCAAATTCAGCCAAGCTGAAGGAGGACCCACCACAGACTTGAAGGAGAACAGGAGTCCCAGTAAACCACCGTGCAGTTTGGGGGGGTGGGGCAGTGGAAAGAGCTCAGCGGTGTATATGTGGCTGGCATCTGGAGCTGATGGTATCTACATGGGCCTCATAGCCTTCTGGGCTTCAGCAGGTCACACCAGGCCCTTGGCAGGGAGCACTTCTACGTTGTAGGCCCAGAGCAGGCAGGGATGATGGCTCTGGGACCAGGATGGCATTCATTGTGTCTCTGATTATTTTTAGAAGAGCTTACTGCTTCTGTAGTCTTCTTTTGAAATAAAAATAATGTTTTTTTCAATACATTTCCTCCTCCTTATCTAGAAAGCTAAAGAGAGCCTTACAGAACTTTTCAGCCTTAGAAGTATCTCCTTTGTTCTGCCTTATTATATCTTGCCACTCACTTTTTCAGTGAGCAAAGGCACATTACTTTATGTCATTCTTTGACTAAATTGATTTGACACTGAATGCCCCAGATTTAATTGCACAGAGGAGGCATCCCTCTTCCTGTTGGAGATTATGTTTGCTCTTCAGGCACCTCATTGTCTAAATCAATTTAGGCTGATGTTCTTTCATTTTCTTGGATGCTGGATAAAGGCTTCAGAAAGGTTCTTCTCTGGTTCTTCTAATGCAGGTTCTTCTAATAGATTACACTCAAGCCCTGGGATTTTACACTTGAGCCCTGGAATTGGGAGGGCTTTTCACAGATGGCATCATGGGCTCAACCATCACCAGGCAGCAAAAGTAGCCATAAATGAAGGTCATACAAAAAGTCACTATGAGATAACCCGTGGAAGTTTCTGTTCTCTAAATGTCCCTGGCTTGTAGCTTCCGATATCTATACCTGGTCACTAATTCTGGTGCCTTTGCACATTCAGATCAGTTACAGCAGAGAAAAGACCTCATTCACCACACCTAGAAAAGATGTGGAATACCCAGGAATGAGGCAAATATTTTATGTAAAATAAGAGTTTGCTGGAGGTCCGTCAAATCCTGTAAAGAGAAACAGGTGCCTCTGTCTCAGGATGGCAGGACTCACAACCTCAGGTGATTCTAGTTCTCCTCAAATTAATCAGGTTATTCAGTGCAGTCCCAAATGAAAAGGACTTTCTGTGGAACTCAGTGAGCCAAAAATCACATGGGAGTAAAGTTCTTAAGATACCTGAGCTAATTCAGGGGTGGTAGGGAAAAACAAAGAGAAGAAGGAAGGGGAATTGACTCATTGTGCTTACTTAACAGAGGTAGAGGTTTTTTCTGAACACTCTGTAGCCTTTCCGTGTGAACCAGTGCTGTCATCCTTGGGAGGCTAGATGCTTACTCTGTCGATGTAGCTACCATTCTAAACTTCTTGGGAGCGGCGCCTGGGTGGCTCAGTTGGTTAAGCGACTGCCTTCGGCTCAGGTCATGATCCCGGAGACCTGGGATCGAGTCCCACATCGGGCTCCCTGCTTGGCGGGAAGCCTGCTTCTCCCTCTCTCACTCCCCCTGCTTGTGTTCCCTCTCTGGCTGTGTTTCTGTCTGTCAAATAAATAAAATCTTAAAATAAATAAATAAATAAATAAATAAATAAATAAACTTCTTGGGAATGTTTGCCTGGAATCCTCTTCACATGCTCCCCTCCTTTTTTATGGACTGTATTCCCAGGTCAGAAGTCAACATTGCTTTGTAGATTTCTTTCATTTTTGGTAAAATTTTCAAGCATCATTTGACTCCCGGTCTGTGTAAGTAATGACACATGTCTTTCCATGCTGTCAGGTCTGGATGCATTCCTACAAGGCTTGAAGCAGTGAGGACACTGTTCAGGGAAGGCTGTGAGCCTCCCAAGGAGGTGCCACTCATTTGTTCACATTGAGGACCATCCCATCACTGAGTCACCTTAAGGGGCAGAGGAAGGACACCCCGGGTAGCCTCTGTTCTGTGGGCTAGTGGGCTACCATATGGACCTAGATGCTCATGGGCTGCCTTTATTCTCTAGCCAGTTCGTGAGCCCTGTCCTGTGCCCTGCCCTGTTCTGAGTGCTGGTGGAGCAGGGAAGGGTGGCCCATCTCACTGTGTGACGACCATCTTTGTCAGAGGCGGGCAGGACCAGAGGCACCTGAGCTGTCGAGCCGGGAGGACTTGTTAGAACCAGGAAACGGCCTTTCACAAAGATGGCAATAGCTTTAGCCCTTCAGGACCCACGCCTCACTCCCCACCCCTCCCCTGCTGCTAGACGCACAGGGAAACAAGCAAGAGTGTGACACGTGCGTTCAAACCTAGATGCACTGCTGGGAGATGAAAAGAAATGGGATGTGGTGCCATGGATCCCCATCTGTGTTCATCCTCTTGCTTCAGCGTGCAACACATAGCGTAGACGAGGGGTCATCAGTGATTATCCTTCACAAGTGTACTGGGGTGTCTGTGGTCTTGGGTGGGATGACTGCCTGCTGAGAGCAGTTGGGCTTCTGAGGCTCCCACGAAGCTGCTGTTCAGGGTTCCCTGCCCCACAGCTGCCCCAACAGGCCTGTTCTCTTTACTTAGCTCACTGCAAAAGAGAACTGGAACATAAAGGCATTTAATAGGGTAGCAACTTTTCCATTTGCCACTAGCCCACCTTCCCTTGGGTGTGGTACTCCCCCCTTCTCTCATGAACTTGGTGGCTCTCTGAGGGTACCCAGGCTTGTGGCCAGGGGGTGGCAGCTTTCCCTCACTCAGGCATATGTATGTGTTTTCCGATGGATGCCTCACTTCTGTTCTTTGAGAATACAGACTCCGTGAAGGCAGGGGCTAGGAGGCAGTCGGTGCCAGCACCTAGATCAGTGGCTGGTCTGGAAGGCATTTGACAAATATTTGTAGAATGAAGGAACAAATAAATGAATATCATTTAGTATGTTGTCCCTGCATAGTCATAGATGAGGAGACGGAGGTGCAGAGGTGGGATGCACTGTCAAGAGGCCGAGCTGGAATTCTCATCCCGCTCAGTGTGACTCCACAGCCAGGACTCTCAAATGGAGCACTTGCTTCTTCATGAGAAGACGGATTTCCTATCATCTCTCTTTTTTTCCTTTGTCTTAGGGTATGTTATCATCAAAAACTTCACCTAATTGGCAGATTCTTTCAGAATTCATTTTATTTCAGGAATCTTAAAAAGAATTATGAGGGGTGCCTGGGTGGTGCTGTCCGTTGAGCATCTCACTCTTGGTTTCAGCGCAGCTTGTGATCTCAGGGTGGTGGATCCAGCCCCGTGTTGTAATCTGTGCTCAGCGGGGTGTCTGCCTAGGTTTCTCACTCTCCCTCTACCCCTCCCCCATCCCGCCTTCATGCATGCATGCTCTCTTTCAAATAAATAAATTTAAAAAAATTTAAAAAGTTACGGGATGGCAGATAGCCTACACACACATTTACACAGAGACTTTCATTTTGACAATTCTTGAGAGACATCTCAATCTTAATACTCTACTGAATATGTATGGTTTTTAGAATGTCTACACTTCTGTAATCTACTAGAGTTGAATTTTGTCGACTCACGAACTATCTGCTTTCAGAAGAAGAGAAACTTTTTTCAACATAGCATTTTTTGAATTAAAAAAATTTTAATTCTAGTGGAGTTGAAATACAATGTCATGTTAATTTCAGGCATAAAATATAGTGATTCAACACTTCCATATATCACTCCGTGCTGATCACAAGGACTCCTTAGTTCTCATCACCCTTCTCACCCATCCCCCACCCACCCCTCCTCTGGTAACCTTCAGTTCTCTACAGTTAAGAATTTGATTCATGGGGTGGCTCAGTTGGTTAAGCCACTGCCTTCAGGTCAGGTCATGATCCTGGAGTCCCGGGATCGAGTCCCACATTGGGCTCCCAGCTCCACAGCAAGTCTGCTTCTCCCTTTGAGCTTCTCCCCTCTCATGCTCTCTTTCACTTACTCTCTCTCTTAAATAAAGAATTTTTAAAAAACAACAACAACAAAAATTTGATTCTTGGTTTTTCTCTCTCTTTTCCCTCTCTTTTGTTTTGTTTCTTAAAATCTACATATGAGTGAAATCATACAGTATTTGCCTTTCTCTGACTTATTTTGCTTTGAATCATACTCTCTAGCTCCATCTGTGTTGCTGCAAATGGCAAAATTTCATTTCGTTTTTCAGCTAAATAATACTCCGTTCTATATATATGCCACTTCTTTATCCATTCATCTGTCAACAGCACTTGGGCTGCTTTCATATCTTGGCTGTTGTCAATAATGTTATAAACATGCATGTATCCCTTTGAATTTTATCATCTCTTCCTTTACATATTTTCATTAAAACTATCCCAAAAATGGAAACCAGTTAGGGCTTAAAGCCACCTGCTGTGTGTGTACATGTCCAAGCAGAGGGGAATTTTGTGGGGGAAGGTGCAGGAAAGGGTGAAGCCTCATCACTGATCAGCTGGGTGCCTGCTCCAGTCTACCTGGCCTGGAAATATGGTATCAGAAAAAAGAGGCTGGCCAGCAGTGAAGAGGCTAACCTGGTGTAGGACTTTAAGCAAATCGCCTTAGTTTTAAAGCTCCCAAAGAGGCTCATCAAGAATGGAGGAAGTGTTTGCTTCCTCTAGAGGCTGTGACGATACAATTGGAAATGAAAGTGAAAATATTTGGGCTTATTGATAGCCCAGTGAGGCCACAACTCTTGTATAGCAAGATTCTTAAACAAGAATAAAAGGTGAAAATGATGTCAATATTATATCTAAAAAATCACTTTTTGGAGGTGCCACATCAGGCATCGGACCCCGGGTCCATCACACCTGATCGTCCTCCTGCTGTGGGAGCTGCAGCCATATCTTCAAGCACCGGATAAAATCTGGACGTCACTGGTCAAGACTCCGTACCCTGGTCTTGTGCTGAATGAAAACTGGGTGTCGTGGAAGAGCAGAATGACGCTCAGCGTGATGCTGTGCTCACGGAGGGTGGCCCTGAGGCTTCTGGGCGAAGGGCAGCTACACAGCCCTGTCACACCCTCTGAGGGCAGGCACGCTCTTGCACATACAAGCGGACACGCTCAGGGGACGAAGTGAGGTGCATCGACACCCGGGCTACGCTCCTTCTCTCTCTTTACCTCTTTCTGACCAGTTCACTGAATTTTTGTTAAGTGAAAAATTAACAGCTCATTTGATGTGAATCTTCCATCTTAATGGACACATACGCACACATGCACACAGGTATGCAACCCCAGACAAAACTGAGGGTAGGACAGACCTGCCTCAGACATCTGACCTCGTAATCCCTTATGTATCACTTCAAGAACGTGAGTGTTTTCGTTACTTGAGTGCTCTGGCTTGGAAGGAGAGCAGGCTTATACTGTACACATCTTACCCATCTTCACCTGCTGTGATGTAATCCACTACAGCAAAGTGCAATTCACACATCGATGATTCAGAATTTCGTAGGGTTGTAGGATCATTCTTCCTGTGATAATCCTGCATGTGTAGGAGGTAAAGCTGAACCTGTAGGGACCCCCAGATCTACTCTGGTAGTTGCATTGCTGCTGAACCCCTGAAGGCTGACAGGCTCGCTTCCCATGCACAACCAAAAACCAACAAAAACTTCTCTGGGGTGAGAGGATTTCGATGTGATTGCTGTCTACTTGTTTTGTTCCCCTCAAAGGGGTTATGGGGGATCATGACAATTTAGCCTATATTAGCAAGTGCAGCCTATTATTCTAGTGACTTTCAACATGTGTAGGTGACATTTCTGAGTGGCTGAAGATTGAGGGCACAGTGTGGTTCTTGGCAAAGAAGTACTGACAGTTGAGAATTTTTCTCCTAGCATAAAACTGGGGTGTTGATTATTTCATATTAAGTAATTCAAAGCTGCCTCTCATTTTCTAGAAACTGCCATGAGCCATCCCTGTTAATGTAGTGTCAGTGAGTGTTTTCTGAAAAGGGACTGTCATTCTGGCCACAGGCTACTAGGATAGGGCCTGGGCTGGCTGAGGACCCTTTCAGTGGAGAGACTGCATCACAGGAGCTGTTTCCCTAGGTTCCCAGTCAAGACCACTTTGAGGGAGAGGTGGGACCTGATTGCATCCCTGATGTCAAAATCCTAGAGCTTCTGGGAAACACACAGGTAGGCTCAGAGCTAGGTAAAACCAAAGCTTTCAACATGGCAGATATAACAAGCCTAGAACTAGATCACCCAACTCTCTCCATGGTTTTTCAGGATTTGAGGTGAAGCTAGGAGGGGTTGAACATTGTAGGGATTCTCTTAGAACTCCTTGCATGGTATATATCAGATTTCCTAAAGCAAATACAGAAACAATTGTTATTTGTTTTAAGATAAAAATCTTTAAATTGTTGTTGGGTTTGATAAATCTGGGTCATGTGTGACATGAGGCCTGTCTGTATCCTAAATCCCACTGTTACTTAAAGTTAGAATTAGCGTGTATGCTTAATGCTACCCGCTTTTTGTTAAATGTAATGTTGCTAGAAGTAAGAGATGCCCTGGGACATAAATCTAAAACAACATACATTTCTCAGTCAAGTAATCCTGAATTTAATCTAAAAATAGCCTAAGCAGTAGTTTATGTAAACCTCAAATATCAAGACTCCCAGCCCAATGCTAGTTCATCAAACTGTAAATTTATGAGGCACTTCGTTAGCATTTGAACATTTTAAACCAGATCAAGCATGATCTGTGTTAGACACAGGCTGCAGAAATCCAAGAATCCCACTCTTGGCTGATCTTGCTGACTGGAACATTCCTCGGGGAAGTCCTGAAACGCTCACATAACATACTGTGCAAGCCCACAGCTATGGATGGTATAGCCAGCTTTTCTGAACACTGTTTTAAACAGAGTTTTGTCTCCTGAGAGACCAGGCTCTCTGGCCAGAAGAGCCTGGCAGTGCGAGCAAAGGAGCCTCCTTCATTTTACAACCAACTTGACCACCAGAGAAAACTTAGAAGTGGTCACAAAGGAAACATTCCTCCATCTGTGGTGAGGCCACTCTGCCAGGGCTTGGATCTCCCCCAGCTGTGGTTTCCCAAACGGCATACTTTTGTTTGAAAAAACCCATCTGGTGGCTGCTCCAGAGCTCCCAGCCTGGGATGATGGGAACTGGCTTCTAAAAGAGCAAAGCCAGATGAACAACTGACTCACAGGTTGGTTCTCGGTAGAACTGGATTCTCCAAGGTCAACAGCAAAGCACTTTCACCTCTCCCACTGCTGTGCTCACACCTTGTCACTGAAGATGGGATGGAGCCACATTTTTCATGAGACATTTTATTTCTGTCACATGTGTACACTGAGCAGAGTTCACTGAAATTCCTCAACATTTTCAGAAGATCCATTTGAAAACTCTCTCACTAGTTTTATTTAAAGATCTCTAATCAAACCCTAAATCAAATGTAAGATGATTTTTAACATTCTCTGCTATAAATGTGCTTGAAAAACCAGCTAGTTCCTTCAAAAGTTAACACGAAACAGAGAGGTGGTCGGTAGATAGACAGACGGCTGTAGAGAGCTGTAGGTATAGATAGATAACAAGCAGGGAAAAAGAAAACTAGAAAACTGAGTCATGGCAATGAAAAATAGGACTCATTCAGCAAAGTATCTACTGGAAATACATCTAAATTATTCCTATTGGTCAGACTTCCCGGACATTCTCTTGTTTCTTCATTTCACTTGAACTAATCTACCTGGTCTCTTGGCAGGAGGGCAGGACGCAATCTAACCAGAGCAGGCTCGCGTGGTGCTGTTGAACAAGCCTCCACTGCACTAGACGTGGCATCCCTGTAATGGGTAGCAGATTCTCCAATTTTGTGGTGCTTTACCCCGTATCAGATAGATAATTCATTCAAGAAATATGCACCAAGTGCCCACTCTGTGCCAGTCACTGGTGGAGAAGCCGGGATAGAAGGCCACCCTGAGAGAATCTGGGAAGTTGGAAGAGCCTTTGGGAAACACAGAGGGAGGGCATTGTTCAGGGCAGGGCCTAGTAGAGTGGTCCTGACCATGGCC
This sequence comes from Spilogale gracilis, assembly GCA_004023965.1. Classification (NCBI taxonomy): domain Eukaryota; kingdom Metazoa; phylum Chordata; class Mammalia; order Carnivora; family Mephitidae; genus Spilogale; species Spilogale gracilis. Next base: position 24,124 of record PITA01010156.1, read on the forward strand.
CACCATGGCCTCCACACGAAGGTGACACCACGGGTGCGCTTTCTTCTGACAGAAAGTAGTTAGTCACTTGACCAATGGTCCAAGTGGGGAAGTGTAAAGAAATTATACTTAGTTGCCCTCAATGTTTTGTTTTAGCTTATTACGCTCTGAAAATGTTAAAAGTTTTTCACCAATTTCATGGTGAGGGTGGAAGCTTTTTCTTTGAGGGCTGAGTTCAATGAGTTCAATGAGAAAATGAGTTCAAATCCCAGGTGTTTTTTTTTTTTTTCCTTTTTTCTTTTTTCTTTTTTCTTTCTTCGATGGAGTAGAACATAAAAGACCCTTATGAAGCAGGCCAGGGCAGATTTTTATGTTTTCTCCCCCTCATCTTTTAAACTTATCTTGCCCACCCCCAATTTGGCAGTGGGCTATTTTTTAACCTCTCACTAAGTTAGTTTTCCTGAAAACAGCGACTTTTGTTCTTCTGTTTCATTGGTTAGCACACCATGTGACCACACGGGTTAATCGACACAGCAGGAACTAGTGACATAAATAGGTTTGAGAGTACATACAATTAAGCCCTCGTTAAGTGCACCCTCGACTCATAGGAGCAGAGATGTGTGGGTGAGCAGAGACTGCCCAGCTAGGCTGGAGACACAGGAGCACAAGGGCCCCTGCTGTGTATTTCACAAAGGACGTGGGGAGTTTGACTAACCCAACTCCACATGATGGCAGTGAAGGCTGTTTCTTATAGGCAAGAGTATGGAGGGTTCTGGAGGGCATGCAGAGGTTTCTGTTAGAGACAGCAGGGTTAAGCAGCCAGCAGAAGGAATTGATGGAAGATGGTCAGGGGCATTATGATGGAAACTGGGGAAAGTGGCTCTGGAGAAGCCTTTAGAATCTCTTTTTAGAATTATCTCCATGTCTTCTCCTTGCCCAGGCTGCCAGTGATCTGAGGTCAGGAATGGCATATCGTGCACCATTCTTTGTTCTCTTTCTAGTCTGTTAGCTGGCATTTGGGGAACCTCTTGTAAATCTTTTTGAATGAAGGAAAGCACATATTATCTCCATTGAGCTTGTTGACAAAGGATGGCCATCCTTTGGCACAGCAAGTCTCTGCCCTGGAAATCACAGATCAGCGAAGCATGGGCCCTCTGATCGTGTATATTCTGTATCCCAGGTTATCCCAGTGACAGCAGATGTGCAAACTAATATAGCGCATGGTTGGCCACACATGTCTTAGACAGGCATCCTGGTGTCTGTTAGGTAAAGTAGGGCAGAGAAGGCAACAGGTATGATCTTGGTGGACCCAGATATAATGATGTGATATATAAAGATAGAAAAGCCACATTTTTCACTGATTTGAAGATTTGCACCCATGATATTATGGAAGCCAAAGTCCTGGATGGTCCCTACTAGACTTTCACGTGGTGACTTCCCTGTAGGACAGTAAAATACTTAGATCCTTAATATTGGCATATTTTAGTGTCAAAAAGCAAGTGTAATCAGCAGAAACTTATATTTAAGAACTATGATATCACAGTGAATGTAATTTGTTCATTTCCTCATTCATTTAGCAAATGCTATGGTGTTCTGTGTGCTCTGTCAGTCTTCATTCATGAAGTAAGGAAATCATCACTCTGTTTTTCTATATGCTTGTGGCTGTCGGTTTTCTCTGTTGAGAGCCAAGTACCAGGTATCAACCTGTGTCACTCTTTGTCTCTCAGGTTTGACTTAAGTTAGCCTAGTGTGTGAAAGCCTATAGCCTAAGTGTCCCTCTCTCCCTTTCCTTCCCCTTGGCCAGCTTGGGGATGAACCACGACGATGATCACTCATCCTGTGCCGGCAGATCGCACATCATGTCAGGAGAGTGGGTAAAAGGCCGGAACCCCAGTGACCTCTCTTGGTCCTCCTGCAGTCGCGATGACCTTGAAAATTTCCTCAAGTAAGTCCTTGAATCATTCTGTACAGTCACTACAATAGGAAAAACTTCCAGAAGACACAACAGTTGGAGTCTTAGCAAGTGTGGGAAGGAGAAACGAATCTCTTAGAACTGTGAGCTGGCCTAAAGAGGCAGTCGGTACAGAACCTCACCTGTCTGACCTAAACTTCCTCCCAGGTGTGTGTCCTGTATGATACGGGGTGCCCAGCTGCTATTCATAAATGCTTTGTTGCTTGATTGAATGTCAATATGGTGACTGTGATTTGAAAAGAACCCCATTTCTTTTCTCTGCAGTATTTTGACCCTGAATGGACACTGTCTTAGCAGCATCCTTGGACTGTTATGGAAAAGGGAATTGCCTTAATGCTCAGGCCACATCCCTTGGGAGAGCACATTTGCTGGGGAGGCAGGCCTGCTCACCTCCCTCCCATGTGGGGACCGGCTCTGTCTATCTCACTGCCACTTTCTTTCCAGAACATATCTGCACCATTCCAGTCACAGATTTCCACAGAAGAGCTGGCCATCTGATTTCAGACCTTTGTCAAACAAAGTCTTAGCTCCTATACTGAGAGGGTCCCTTGGTGTCAGGACCTCAGGGACAAACTTACAGATTTGCTGGGCAGACCCTGATCACTTTCTTACTTAACTGGATTCATCTGTCCACTCTGTGGAGACAAAAGGAACCCAGGGAATCTTACCTGCCTATGAAGCTTTGTAGTTCAGTAACACATTAAAGCACCCAGTGAATTCAGGACAGAGTAGCCAAGACATCATTCTGCCTTCTTCCCTCATCCTGAGTCTTCTTTATGATAAGTCCTGTGGGTTAGGGAAATTAAGCGATACACAAGTCTCAAAAATGGACTTGTTCGTTTTAATATAATCTGTTTCCTCTCGAGGACTTGTTATCACAAAACCTTAATGTAATATTGTAAGCCACCTGACACTGTTTCATTTTTCCCAGAAGGGTCAGTGAACCAGGGCAGGGCATTTTCATTTGCTCGTATACACTTGGCTGGTCCCACTGCCTTTGTTCAAGTGTTGTGTGTATCTGAGCCCAGGAGAGGTGGACCAGTGTCAGCCTGTGTGTATTGTGTGCAATTCTGTCCCTCAGGAATCTTGGCAAGAGATAGGCTTTCCTTTCCATGACCATCTGCCTTGCTTTGGGAATTGAGAAATCAAAGCATTCAAGTATTTAACCTCCTAATAGAGCCACAGCCTCCTAGCCCCCCAGTTCAGTTTTTCAGAGTTGCTTTCAACATCTATGAACACTTCTACTCTTGTTGCAATCCTGATGTCTTTTGCAGACCATGCCACCAGCTGGCTTTCGGGGATGGGACACCTAGACCCGTCAGCCATCATGGCTGCTACAGCCCCTCCAAAAGAATCTGCAGAGTTGGAAATAAGCACTTGGTTTCTATTTTAAATAAAGCAAAATGACCCTAACTTCTCTTTTTTTCTTCATTCCTAGTAATTTTGTGCAAAGACATATTCTAAGAAAATACCCCAGGAATCTATTTCAAAAGCATTCTCATCCAAGAATGCTCAAACTTGAGAAAGGTACATTAGCCTTGTGGGTGTGGTTCTCAGGCCGTTTCCTAGTTACTAAACTCCCATTGCCTTTGTGGTAAAAATCTGCTTTGGGCCAGGTAGAAAAGAGAGCAGAAAGATGAAAAAGTGTAGTCCATGTGCCCAGGGCTTGGGGCATCCTACCTCCAAACTCAGTAGTTTGGAGATCATCTTTCTCGCCTGCTCTTGGCTGGCAAATCAAAACAAAAACCTGGGCAGGACACTTGCAAGTCAGCTTGCCTCTTGGCTGTTTCAGGTCGAAAGTCAGCACCTGTCTGCTGGTCACAGACCCGAGGAGCCAGCACGCCATCCGTCTTCCTCACAAGCTGCCGGGTATGCATTACAGCGCCAACGAGCAGTGCCAGATCCTGTTTGGCACCAATGCCACCTTCTGCAGAAACATGGAGGTAAGCAGCCACAGGAGGGAGCCTCTGGCTTCTGTCAGAGGATGCCACTCTCCATATGCCACACACACACCCCCATATGTACGCACACATTCGACCCACACATGCATGTATAGAACACCCTCGCAGTCATTTGCACAGGGCACCTCATCCTTCTTGGAAGTGAGATAATGTCACCTGATCTCAAACCCTGGATAGCTACGGAAGGTGGCTAAAACCACAGAGTGTTGGAAAGTGTCAGGTCGGGAACATTTACTAAATAATAACATTTGGTATTTGGTAGTGGCATCGATGACACTGTTAAGGTGCTACCATTTACTGAGCCATGCCTGTGCATTGTGTTCTTGGCTAGAGCTGCCAACGTGAGCCTGGTTAGCCCTCACCACAGGCTCCCCAAGTTGCTCACCCTAGTGTACAGGTGGTAACACCAAGCCTCAGAGTTTAAGCAGTCATTCAGGATGGCTTGGCCCGTAGGCAGGAGAGCAAGGATTGGTCTCAGTCTGTTCTCCCGCAGAGCATGTGCTTTCTCGCCATGCTGTAGATAGCAGGCCACAGCTTGGCTCCTCCTGGGGTGGAGGTGCCAAAATGGACGCGCCAGGGGCCTGGAGCGGTGCTGTCCCCATGCTGTGGCCCAGGGGGAAGCCAGAGCAGCCTGTGTGCTAGCCGGCAGTTGGCAGTTGGCTCAGGTGGGGGCGCAGAGCCTGTGCCGTGCTGGAGCAGAAGGCCAGAAGGCCAGAAGCAGGAGAACTAGCCGGGGTGGGGCCTTGTGGGGCTCAGGAGCCACCCAGTGGCAGCTGGCCTGAGGGAGGGTCATCCTAGAGCAGAAGCTCAGGATGGTATCGAGTCCCAAGGAGGGAGCCTAGAGGGTGGGGCAGGTTCCCAGAGCAAGAACCGAGGGCGAGACCAACTCCAGGACAGACACACCAGGGATTGTGCCTCCAGAATGAGACCCCTGGGTCACAGCCTGGAAGAACAAGTCTGCCTGGACTCCAGGAGGCGGGATGCTGCCTCTCCAGTGCTTCCTGGCTCTGAGGCAGTTGGTTCAGGAAATCAGGGCAGAGTCCTCAAATGGAGCACTACTTGCCATTGTTTGGGGTGCAGAAAAGGGCAGCACCTCAACAGCACTTCCCGTTTGCCGTTTCCCCGAAGGGCATTTGTTTACAGCACTGTCGTGAATCGTCTTCTCCTGTCCCCCTGTAGAGGTGCCAGCAAGGGTCCCTTCCAGAGCTGTCTCCCACCGTATACCCCCATGCTTTGTACCTTACACCTCAATGGGGAAGTGCAGTGAGCCAGGATTCAGTCATCCCTGCAGTCTGCCACTGGTGTGTCTGGTGCTCACCATTGGCCTTGACCATGAACACTCTCCTTCACGTATCACATGCTAGCCAGGAATCACCCTGTCTGCCTGTCTCAGCCTTCAGTCCTTTAAAGTACCTGTAGACACACATTCATCAGAAAGGGCAACTTTCTGAGAGCCCTTTTTGATGGTGTGGCATCAGCACAAAATCCTTGTGGCTAGAACCTCAGGGGAGGACCTGAGCATTCAGGAAGAGTAGAGACGCCCTGGGCAGCCAGGATGGAGAAGAGGGATGTACCTAGCTGAGTCACGGGATACAGAGCAGCCACTCAGCCCAACCTCAGGGCTGGTGGGATATTGCAGGCCAGGCTGTGCTGGCCTGACCAGGGGCGAGATGGACAGGGGAGGCAGTGGGGCGGGGGTGGGGGGTAGAGTTGGGAGCCTGGCAGCTCCCCTTCCTCCCTGAGAGCTGCAGCCATTTTTTCGCCTTTTAGGAGCCAGATAATTGCACACCAGTTGGGCCAGGAGGTATAGGAGGAGGGAGTACCTACACTGGGGGCCCATGAGTTCCCAGAGAGAGCACATCTGAAGGGTCAACTTCCATGCACTGTCCCATGAAACCCTGCCCGTAGCTACAAGGCAGAGGCTTTGTACCCCATTTAACAGATGAGAAAACGGAGTGCTAAGAGAGGTGAGATAATAGGCTGAGGTCACCCAGCCACAAAGGTGGGGGTGGGCTGCAGACTGAGCCTAGGTGTGTCTGTTACTGAGGGGGAAAAGACTATGTACAGTCATTTAAAGACAGACCCTAAAGGGGAGGAAGGTGACCTGGTATTTCATTTTCCTTTGCCAGCTTCATTTTGTTTGAAGAAGACACCAAAATGTCGATAGGTAATAATCAATTCAGCTATGTTACTTTTTTTCCCTCCCTAGAATTTCAAGATACAAATATATTCAGTGATATCCTCTCATTGTGTAAGTTACAGGGAAGCCGAGCATTTATTCCCACAATTCACCAGGGACCACGAAATATATTTTCCCACTTGCCTTTTTTTGAGAGCTCACCAGTCCTAAGATAAAATGGACGTTTGTCTCCCTATTACCTAGCAGAAATGAAGGAGCATGGTTTAGCAGAGCTGACTACCTGGCCAGCAGCCTCAGGGAGCTGGCAGAAGTTTTCCTGCTTGCAAGACATGGGGGAGATTCAGTGTGAATCTCACAGCCAGGTAATTCACAGAGTCAGATGATGGTAATGTCATGCTGAGGCACAGGAGATACTGATGGAGAAGAGAGGCTGTGGCCAGCTGGGAACCAAGAGCTTGGGGAGTGCTTCCCCAGGCCTGGAACACACCATATGACTCAAAGCCAAACTAAGGCAGTACCCCACTAAAGGGGTTGTTTTGTTTTGTTCTGTTTTGTTTAAGATTCATTAATTTATTTGAGAGAGAGAGCATGAATAGTGGGTGGGGCAGAGAGTGAGAAGGAGAGAGAGTCTTAAGCAGACTCCTTGTTGAATGCAGAGCCCAATAAGAGGGCTCAATTCCAGGACCCTAAGATCATGACCTGGTCTTGTCACTCAAGACCATGACCTTGAGTGTCAGACGCTTAATCAACTGAGCCACCCAGGCATCTCCCAACTAAGGGATTCTAAGACTTGCTTTATCATAAATTTACTCACGTGGTACCTTTATGGATCTGTGTTTCAGTGGGTGTTCACTATAAAAGAGGGGTGTACCTATGTTGTATTCTTTTCTTGTTCCTTGTAATACTGACTTTTTGGCACAGGTATGAGCCCCTTCCCATCTTCATCCTTGTCCTTATTTCCTTCTGCATCCCCTTTCCCCTATTCTGTTCCAGTTAAATCACTTTCCCACTCTTTCTTGAACCTGCAGGGACATGCTCTGCTTCATGCTGGCCATTTCCTCTGACAGGATACTCTTCTCCCACTTGTCCCTGTGACTAAGTCCATTATCCTTTTTGAGTTTGGAGGGGGTTTGTTTTTCCAACCTTCTCAAGGAGACCTACCCTTGCCATGCAATTTAAAATTTTATTCTGGTAAGGGGTGCCGCCTGGGTGGCTCAGCTTGTTAAGCATCTGACTCTTGATTTCAGCTCAAGTCATAATACAGGGTCATGAGTTCGAGCCCTGCATCAGGCACCACACTCAGCAGGGAGTCTCCTTGAGGTTCTCTCTCTCTTCTTCTTCTTCTTTTCCCCACAACTCACTTACATTCAATGATAAATAAATAGATAGATAGATAGATAAATAAATAAATAAAATCTTTAAAAATGTTAATCTGGTAACCCTCTCCCACCCACTCTTAGAGAGCACCCAGGTTGCCTGATTCCCTAAGGGAAAGCCCTACTTACAGAAACTAACCATTTTTTTAACATGCTATATAATTCACTTGTTTGTTATAACTATTGATAACCTCCCTCTGGATGATAAACCCTTCAAGGGCAGGAATCTTTGCTTTTTTTTAATATTTTATTTTTTCAGAGAGGTATCTTTCCTTTTCTAAGTACTTTGGTCAGTGCCTGGCATGTAGTAGGTGCTCAATAAGTATGTGTTGATCTGGGATCCATCCATAACCCTAAGAGCAAATTTAAGTTCTCATGTGACTTTACCCAACCACTGATGACCTTGTGGACAAGCCTGTGTTGAAGAAGAAACTCTTAGAGACCTCCCTGTATCATGATAGTGTGTCAACTCTCTCTAAACCTCAGTTAACCATCTGTTCACCAACATAATGTAAGACTCTGTCAGATGTCTTGCGGGGATCCATACAGATATTTCTTGTGGCTTCCTCCCTAGGAAAGAAACTGTTGAAAGCAACACAATAGATCTGGTAGTAAGTACTGGTTGCTAGTGACCATCTCTGTATGTCTCTTCTTTGCACATTAGTGCCCTCATTGGTAAAAATGCAAGGCTCCTGGTAAATTAATACACATAAGGTACTGAGAACTGAGTCAGTCACAGTGTCAGCACCCAACTCCTTGAGCTGATATGTGTGTTGTTATTACCTTTCTGGATAACACTGATTCCCATCCATTGGAGCACAAAACTAATCTGTCTGTGTGCATCTGTAGGATCAGCATTTCTCTGTATTAAACTTCTCAGGGCTGTGAAAAATTAAGCATTATGTAATGCCTGTGTTCCTCTGGCAGTCAGAGACATCCAGAACAATCAGAAAGGTCTTTTAATCCAATGCCAAATTGAACTTTATGACCGTTATTATTCTTTAATGACTTTGAGGATTGAATTGGATCTCATGTAATAAAATGATCATGGTCCCAATGTTGCCTTTAATTTCTCATTCTGACTTTTGCCTTTGGCCAAGATGAGGTAACAGGGACCAGATTTACCGTTCCATCTGAAGCAACTAAGAATCAGATGAACTCTATAAAATAGTGATTTTTTTCATGACATTGGACATCCAGCAGGAAAGAATTGTGATCTTTGAGAGATGTGAAGCACATAAGGTGAGCCTTCCGATTATGCTGACTTACTGCCTGGAGAGTCTCCAGGCTGTGGCATGGGGAGGGAGAACTGAGAAGAAACAAATCTTCCTGTGTGGAGGAAATGGAGCTGGGAGCACGGAGAGGCCAAGGAAGTTAGAGTTCACAGAAAAAGGTACCAGAGAAGAGCTTTATAAAGAAAAAAAAAACCTCAGAATTGTGCACATGATCTCCATGAATCTTCATCTTAGTACTCAACAATGTATTGTGAGAATACCCAAGGCCATCTGAAAATATTAGAGGGAACAACCTCTAGAGCTCATGTAAAATGCACAGAATGGTGTTGCATCAGTAGCATGGCAAAGTTTGTCCTGTCCTAAATGCTTACGTAGTGCTACCTAATAAAGTTTAGAAGCAAAATCTGAAAGGATTACCCTGTTTCCAGGTGGCTTAAGCAGGTCCTGAAACAAAGCTCAAAAATATTTGTAGAAATACAAAATCATCCATGACTCAATAAAATAAAATTCACAGTGTCTAGCATCAAATAAAAAATTACCAGGTCTTCAAAGGAGCAGAAAAATACATCCATAATGAGGAGAAAAATCAATCAAGTGAAAGAAAGACACAGAAGATAGAATTAACAGACAAGGGCATTAAAACAGTAATTATAACCATAGTCCAGGTTCAGAAAGATAGCAAAAAGTTTGAACATGTTAAGTAGGTATAAAACAGATCCCAAGGAAATTGTAGAAATGAAAACTCCACTGTCTGAAATGAAAGAGACCCTGTTACTGGGAAATGAGAGATTGTGGAAGAAATCATCAGTGAACTTGAAGATGAAGTGATAGAAATTAACCAAAATGAAACTGAAGGAGAAAAAAGATAAGAATTAGAAGACAGCATCAGTGAGCTGTCGGTCTTCAGGAGGTCTAATGTATAGATATAGATATATAGGTACACACACACACACACACACACACACACACACACACACGATACCCCAGAAGGAAATGAGAGAGAACAAGGACAGAAATATTCAAAGAAGTAATGGCTAAAAAAAATTCCAAGCTTGATGAAAATGATACACCCACACATCCAAGAAGCTCAATGACCCCAAAGCACAAGAAACATGAAGAAATCTAGACCAACAATCATTATGATCCATTTGCTTAAAAGTAATGTTAAGGAGAAAATCTTAAAAAGGCCAGAGGAGAAAGTTACGAACACATAAATGAAGGTAAAAAAAAGCATATTTCTCATTTGAAACCATGCAAGTGGAAAGATGGTAATTCAGCAAATCTTTTTGAAAAATTAAGGTGAAATGGAGTTTTTCTGTTATGCAAAAGCTTAAAAGTCATTTCTGGCCAACCCATGCTTTAAGTAATATTAAAATAACTCTTTCAGGCAGAAAGAAAATGATAGTAGATGGAAGTATGGATCTACACAAAGAAATGAAGAAGAAGTAGGGATTAAATGGGCGAATATATGGTGTACTTAAATATGCTCTTTAAAAGCTGTCTTTAAAAGATCATTGACCATTTAAACAACTATCTTACAGAAAATAAATAAGAAGAGTGCAGTCATGGTCTGTGCCCATGTCTGGATCCCCAGGACCCGTGAACTTTACCTTACAGGGAAAGAGGGACTTCTCAGGTTTTATTCAGTTAAGGATCTTGAGAGTTCCTGGATTCCCTGGATGGGCCTAATGTAATCAGAAGGGTTCTTCCTGGGCAGGAAGCAGGAGATCAGAATAGGTAGCAGGAGGAAGCAGAATGATAGCAGAAGGAAAAGGTGGGAGGCCTACAAGGAGGTGGCCCTCAGACAAGGAGACCAAGGCAGCTTCTAGGAGCTGGAAAGTTCAGGGAAATAAGATTCTCCCCTTGGAACCTCCAGAGGGGCTGTGCAAACCTTGATTTAAACCCATTGCAACTGATTTTGGATTTCCAACCTCTAGAACTGGATGATGAAACATTGGTCTTCTCTTCAGCCATGAAGTTTATGGCAATGGTTTTTTTTTTTTAGAGAAACAGTAGGAAACACTAATAGCTTTGCCATCAGAAACCAGTGCAGTAATGTAAAGTTTATGACATTACTAAGAGTAAAGTGCATGATATTCACACAAAGGCCAGAGCAGGAGAGAGGTCTTTATTGTAAGGTTTTTAGACTACATATGAGGTGGAATCATTGCACAGGCAGACAGACTGTGATAAGTTAAAGATGTATAGTATCAACTGTAAGTCAACCAACAAATAACACAACGAAGTCATAGTCAATAAGCCAACAAAAGAAACAAAACATGAGCATGTATTGCTTGCCCCTGTGGCCCCTTAAGCATATTAGAAATAAGTCACATAAACTGGTCTGTAAGTGTATGTTTCATGTTGGTCATTTATATTCCATTCTGTTAAGACAATGGTGCGGTTGATGTTAGGGCTCATGACATAGTCCATTTGGATGTGGGTCTCCTTGTGGCTCCAGCTGTCCAGTTCTTCACGGTAATCACACCCAGGACATCATGACATGTCAAGGGTCTCTGATTATTTCAGAGATGAACTGTGATGCAGAATTCTCAGCAAAATTCTCCAAATCAGGTGAGGCCCCCTTGAATAGGAAAAAAAGTTACTACTTTCTAGATGAAAGTAGAAAAAGAAAGAAAAACACTCAGAGCCAGGAATTTTAGGGAAATGAACATCACGAAGCCATAACAACTGCAAGAATCTGGAGGAACCTCTTCTTTTACAAACCGCATTCATGCATAACAGTTGGGAATGCCATTCCTGTTCTCAGATCCAGGCTCCCCCAAAACGTGTTGATGGTCAGAACTTCACTGACAAGCCCCTCAGTGGGCTTCCTGTGCACAGCAGTAGGGGGCTAAGTTAGAAAAATACCTAAATATCCATGAGGAACGCGGGGCTATGTGTGTGTGTGTTTTAGAAATGTCTAGAACTTTAAGCCTATCACACACACAAAAATAATGAAACGTAACTGAGGTTGGACACTGCCAAGGGAAGAAAACCACAAAACACACCAGTGATGAGGAGTTGAACATTTTCTTTTTTTTCTGGACTACAGACCCATAAAAATAAAAAGAAAAGAAACTGGAGAGATGATATTTTGAGAAAAACACTAACCACCATGACTACCGGCAGGAAGAATTTTCATTTTGTTTCTGCCTTTTTATGAGGAACAAAAGCTTATCCCTGACAGGAGGTGGAGGCCTGTCATCTCAAAGGATTATGTTTCTCGTGGATACATCTTTATTATTGTACAGAAGCAGGGGTTCTGAACCGGGGTCTGCTGGATAGATTACAGAGGTTTTGCGAATAGGGATGGTGAAAGTTTACATCTTTATTTTTCTCCAATCTATAACTAAAATGAGTACAGTTGACCCTTGAACAGCACGGGTCTGTGCTGTGTGAATCCATTAATACCTGGGATTTTTTTTTTAATAAAGACTATGAATATATTTTCTCTTTATTTAAAGATTTTATCAAGAGTGAGCAAGCGAGCATGAGCTGGGAAGGAGAGGCAGAGGGAGATGGAGAAGCAGGGAGCCCTATTGAGCAGGGAGCCCTATGTAGGGCTCACTCTCAGGACCCTGAGATCATGACCTGAGCTGAAGCAGACGCTTAACTGACTAAGCCACCCAGGTGCTCCTGAATGTATTTTCTCTTATGGTTTTCTTAATATTGACTTTTACTTAAACTAAATGTATTGTAATAATACAGTACATAATATAGATAACATACAAAATATGTGCTAATCAACTGTTCATGTTATTGGTAAGGCCTCCAATGAGCAGTAGGCAGTTAGTCGTCAGGGTTGGGGGGAGTCAGACGTTACATGTGGATATGTGGTGGTGTCAGGGGTCAGCATCTTTGTGCCCATGTGGTTCAAGGCTCATTTCCTTCAACCATGGATGTTGGCAGTAAGCCACAACAGTCTTAGCAGCACCCATGACTGCCTTGGGATTAGGACTCCCCGATAGTTTCATACCGTGTGACGGTTGTAGCTGCTATCTCAACTTACCATTTACACTCAGCACTATTTTAAAATTACAGGGATTGGGGGAGCCTGAGTGGCATGGTCAATTAAGCATCTGACTCTTGATTTTTGTTCGGGTCATGATCTCAGCATCATGAGGTCGAGCCCCCTATCAGGTTCCTCGCTCAGTGAAAAGTCTGCTTGTCCCTTTCCCTCTGCTCCAACCCCTGCTTGCACTTTTGTCTCTCTCTCTCTCTCTCTCTCTCAAGTAAATCTTTAAAATTACAGTGGTTATTACACCCAGGGCCAGATCTTCTCAGGTAATGTGTTGACAAAGAAACATATGGGTCACTGTACTATGAACTAGTATTTATTTTTGTATTTTGGATTATACTTTGTTTCCTTGGCAATCTTACAAATTCTAAATTACGCATTGACAGATATTATTCTGCAAAGATGTTTATAGGTTTCCCAGGTGCCTCACAGCACAAGGCCAGGGCTCAGAGCTAGGCAGTGGCAGGCCACCATCTGTCCCCAGTAGGAAGTGCTAGCTTGTCATGAGCCATTACTTTTCTTTAGTTGGAATTTTAAATATGGAACCTCCTTGTGACAGGGACTTTGTGTATGTTCTTTTAAGATCAATCAAAATTACAAGCCATTTCTGCATTCGGAGGCATAGAGTAAATAACTTGGGAAAAACTGTTGCTTTGGGAACAGCCTAGCTTAACCAGATTTCTTGCCTTCTTAAAGATTTGCATACTAGAGATGCAAAATTAAAATACAGTCCATTTTCATGTCTAGGGCCCTGGAGATCCCCACACCATCATCATTACATCCATGTCTGTCTGCAAAATGCTGCTATTGAAGGCTCAAAGCTGTCTATGGAAATATGAACTACCAAAAAAAAATTGGCATCAACAGCTGGCATTTCTTTCAGCAATTATTGGCAAATAGAGCTGTCTCCTCTTTTAGCCAATGGTAATGTGATGTTTTTAATTCAATAAAGCATTTCAAGAAAGTCCAAACATTAAAGTTATAAACACTGGATGGTAAATATTTATTACAAAGGGGAAATGAACTTTACACAATTAGCCCGATCCATCTTCTTTATGATTACAAGTTCCTCCTGTCTCCGTCAGGAAAGTCACTGGAAAGCAAAGGCACTATTTAACAAGACTTTAAAGCTTTTGGGCTCAGATAGCCTGCTGGGTGAAGCAGAGGGTGAGAGAGCCCAAGGTAGGTATCGTCAACTGAAAGGAAGAGTATCACGTGGCTCCTGGAGACAGAAGGAAGAGATGCAGAGTTAGGACCACATTATGACAGTGATCACAGTCTCATAAAGCCCCCAGTCCTTTCTTGCGTTAAAGATATTTATCTGCCCCTCCATAACCCCAGTTCCTGTGGATTCTGAGTTGAAAGCTTCAGTGTAACGACCTCTCACCCTTAACCCTACAACCATCTTGGGAACACATTCCACCATCATTGCCCTGAAGCCTGTGTATGACTGCCCCACTTGGAGAGGAAGATAGTGCTGGGAAGGGATGAACACCAGCCTTATAACCGACTTAGCAATGGTGTGCCCACACGTCGTGGCATTTGCAATGGACGGACATGTGCCTATGATTCTTTTTTTTTTTTTTTAAGTATTGAGCACAGAAGCTGTAGGCCACTTGTTTCAGGAAGGCAGGAGTATCTAGCATGGTAATCGGCATATTAGGGTCTTACATTTTCTTTCTCCTTATTGTTTGTTCTTCCCCTTCAGTTCTCTTGGCCTTTCAGTACAGCAGGGAGGTACTGTTCCTATCACACAGTGCTTAAGAAGGTTGCTTCCCAAATCAGGCACCCAGGATCATGTCCTGCCTCTGCCTCTTGAACAAGTTACACAGTCTCTTCTGCCTCAGTTTTCTAATCTGCAAAATGGAGGGGGGGGCTGTACTTATACACCATAGGATTATTATGAGATCTAAGTAACAAATGAGTTAGAGCACTTAGCATGTTCTATACTCTCAGTAAAGGTTAGCTGGTACCATTGTTTTCCATCCTGAAGCCGGTGGTAGAGGGGACACTGTTTAGCTGACAGTCTGGTTGGCTTGTCCTCCTTTTCTGTATCTTTCTTTTGTGCTCTCCTTGCCATTTCTCCTGCTACCTTAGGAACACCAGGCATTGCTTTCCAGCATCCATTCTCTCTTGTCACCCCTCACCCCCACCCCCCACAGTCCCGGGGATGGAAAGGCTCTTTGCAAACTTTCCCAAATCCCATAGAGATTCTCATGGAACCTTGATGTTTGGAGATCCCTGTGGAGTCCAGGAAGCTCAGGGTGTCAGAATTCCACCTGGAATGACAGATGCTTTTCTCTGATACTGGTCACTTCTACACCTGGTGGGTTATTAGAAGCTCCTCCAGAGAGTGTCAGAAGTTTGAATGCCCTCCTCCAATCGTCAGTCTCTGAGTCTCTAGAAGACAGCTTTCCTAGGGGATCTCACACTCAGCCAGGCTTGGGAACTACCAGTCTAAATGAGGCCTGCCCCTTTAATGCGGGGTACCTGGCCAGAGTGGGTAGCTGGCTGGAACCAGAGCCTCGCCCTGCCCCTCTGAGACAGACAGGGCCACGCAGTGAGACGTTGGGTTGGGTGCCAGCTTGAAAGCTGTCCTGCCTGCCTCAGTCTCAGCCTTTTGCCCAGCATCTGCAGCCTCTCTCAAAACTGTTGGGCTTTGGCAGCAAATGGCCCCAATTTTCCAGAAGTGTTTGGAAGTTTACAGTAGACTGCCTCCTCAGAGAGCGTTCCAGACTTTGCAAGTTGTGTGTTATCTGCCATTTCTTGTCCCCTGTCCCCCACCCCTTGCCAGCAGAGTGCTCGGGCACCCTGGTCCTGCATTTGGCCAGCGGCATCCCCTCTCTTCCCCAAGGTGGCCCCATCCAGGTAACTGTGTTTGCAACCTACAGGACATGGAAGAAGTGACCAACCTCAGGGCTCAGGGTGCCTTCCAGAAATGGAGCTGGCATACCAGCCTGGGGGAAGGCTTCAGACTGCGGTAGAACTTGTGTAAAATTTGAATTAGTAACTTTTTCATCCAGCTCTTATTTTATCTTCCCTTTGGCTTGTGTTATCAGCAACACATTTCTGAGGGTTTTTACATAACCATTGCCTTCATTATGGCTGCAAGATGGAGCCTTTCTCCAAACACTCAGTGGGTGCCTGCTGAGGAAGAGAATCAAAATAACCTCCCTGGCACTTAGAATGGATACCGGACACCACCGGTGGAAGAAAAATGGTAAAGCTTTGAATGCACGCACAGTGCTGTCTCCTGAGGAACTCAGACCTCGCCTGTGTTTTCACAATACGCAGGGGAGGGAAGCTTGGCACCGGTGGTTGGTCCTGCAGCCGCTGGAGGCTCTCTGCTGCGAAATGCAGTTGATACGACTTTTGCCAGACCTTAGTGTAGCCAGTGAGGCAGCAGATGCTAGAAGCAGAAAGCTGTTTCATTTTCCTTGTTCTTTGTCCCGGAGCAGTAGTTTTCCTCTGCGGTTTGGTTTGGTTTGGAGATTTTTTTGGTTTTTGGTTTTTGGTTTTTGGTGGTGGTGGTGGTTGTTGTTGTTATTATTATTATTTTGTTTTCCCATCTGACCTTATTTCACTATTTTCGCCTATAAAACTTGATACTTTCACTATTTAACATGAAGTTAAAATCCAGGGCAAGATAAAATTTTACCTGGACATGACAAACACAATCCTCCTTTATTCCTTTTAGGCAGGAGTTGATCTTGAGCTGATTGCCCTACTTTCTTCTGCCCTTGGAGCAGGAGCAGGGGGCCTGTGCACTCCCACCCTGATATGACTTGAGTGGCTGTACATTTCATTTGAGCTGAGATTATGTTGCCCAGCGATGCTTGAAAACAGAACATTATAGGCACAGGGCCCAAAGCATTCCATTCTACTGCAAATAGGAGATAGTGATGAGCCCTCCCACCTAGTTGATGGGGAGGGTGTGAGATTGTAGGGGGAGGAAGCAGAAGAGGACACTGGGACCCATCAAGAGGCAGTATTATAACCAGTGGATGAGGATGTGTTCTAGGGTCAGGAAAGGTCCCAGCTCCGCAGCTTGGGTGGGTCATTGCAAAGTATGACCAGTGATTGTTTCTGTCTCCTAAGATTGGCATGAGTGGCAATGAGATAATTCTGATAAAGTACTTAGCCTGAGCTCAGTAAATGCTTAGAGTACGTTAGCTTTTCCCTCATGCTATTAGAGCAGTGCATGACCTCATTCATGAATGTATCCATTCATTCACTGATTTATTCATTTGCTCATCCAGTAAGGCTTGTCTGGGTGTGTACTATGTGCTTCCACATGTATGGTACTAGGGTTAATACCCTGGTTTTGATAATGGTTCTAGATTCTGTAAGATGCTGACACAGAAGGAAGCTGGTAGGGAGGGTGCAGGAAGTACATACTCTCTGTACTATTTTACATCTCTTCTTTAAGTCTAAAGCCACCTCAAATTAAAAAGCTGTAGTTTAAAAAAAAAGAAAAAGGATGGGGCAACTCTATTTACAGAGGGATTAAACAACTCTAAAACGTCATTAAGAGGAAAAAAAGCAAGATATACAACAGCACGAGAGGATGTTAATATTTGTCTTAGTTTCCAGCTTATGAGAGGAGGAGGCAATGAAACACAGCCAGTGCCCCTCCCCGCCCCCCACTCCAGGAGTTCAGGATGGAGGGGAGCCAAGGAGGTAGCCAGTGAGACACATGGGGACTGTCACTCAGAAGGACCAGTTAGAGGTGGAGTGTTCATAGAACCCCAGTGAGTTCTTCCTGGTAGGAATGGAGAAAAGGAAAGACTTTATAAAAGTTGAGGCTCCTGAATTTGGCCTTGAAGAATACGGAGAAAATTCGTATGGGCGCCTGGGTGGCTCAGTTGGTTAAGTGACTGCCTTCGGCTCAGGTCATGATCCTGGAGACCCGGGATTGAGCCCCACATGGGGCTTCCTGCTAGACAGGAAGCCTGCTTCTCTCTCTCTGACTCCCGCTGCTTGTGTTCCCTCTCTGGCTGTGTTTCTCTCTGTCAAATAAATAAAATCTTTTAAAAGAAAAGAATACGGAGATGATTTCATGGCTCTGTATTCAGATTATTTCAGTTCTGGTTCTTTCCCTGGACTGAGATGTCTGAGGGCAGGCAGCAGGTCATGCTCACCGTCCACTTTACTTCTCCAGCATGGCGTGATGTAGCCTGCAATGAGATGCGCTCTCCTCACAGAAGCAGCAGCCCAGGCAGGAGCCTGGGGGCACAGAGGAGCTGTGGGATATGGGTAGTCACGTGCATGTAGGACAGGGTTGCATGGAGGCAGTAGGGAGAGAAGAGGCGCAGGAGCTAAGTGAGGAGTGGGGCTGTGTCATAGGGGTTTTAAGTGAGTCCTGAAGGGAGTGATAAGGTTAAGTTGAGATCTGTATTTCCAAAGAGATTTTACAGATAGGTTGAGCATGAGGAAGACTGCAGTCAAGAAGACCTGCAGGAAATGAATGCATTTATCCAGATGAGAGAGGAAGAGGACTTGAACGAGACAGTGGCATTGAGCCATAAACGAAAGAGTTCCCTCCGGAAAAGCCACATTGCCGTTTTCACATTGCACTGTGGGGATGAAGTCACTGTACCAAAGACCGTCTCCACTACAGATGCTTGGTTATCAGTGTGACTTTTCAGAATCAAGTTTTGTTTTCTGAATAAGCGATGTATGCACAAGGTGTGAAATTCAAAACATTTGTAGATTCCCTTTTTTATACAACTACTAACACCTTGCCATGCTGTTGTGTATCTTGCTTTTTTTCTCTTGATGACATTTTAGAGTTAGTCAGTCGCTGTGTAAATAGAGTTGCTCCATCCTTTTTCTTTTTATTAAAGAACTAGAGATTGTGCTATTTTTTTAACTTTTTATTCTGAGGTAGCTTTAGACATAAATTGGGTTACAAAAAATAGTACAGAAAGCATATACCGTTCCCCTCAGCCTCCCTCTGTGTCAACCAGGTTATTAATCCTAGTATAATACTGTTCACTAAAGTACATGCAGATGTCACTGGTTTTCTTGGCAGTGTCCTTTTTCTGTACTGGGATTCTGTTTTGCATTTAGTTAGTCCTGTCTCCTTGGTCTCCTCCCATCTGTGGTGGTTCCTTGGTCTTTATCTTTCATGACCTTGTCACTTGAGCAGTACCAGTCATTTTGTAATCTGGGTTTACCTGCTGTTTTCGCATGATTATATTGAGGTCATGCATGATTGGAAAAGAGACCACCCTACATATTGTTACAATGGTACCCCCTTATCTGCAGTTTTGCTTTCTGTGGGTTCAGTTACCCATAGTCAGCTGTGGTCTGAAGCAGCTGATCCTCCTCCTGATGTGGTCAGGTCAGTCGTAGCCTGTCCCCAGGTCACAATACCTATGTCATGAAATGATGATGTCTCTTCATCAGATCATGTAGACATTTTATTATCTCACGTCATCACAAGAAGAAGAGTGACTACAATAAGATACTTAGAGACCACATTCACAACACTTTTATTACAGTACATTGTCATAGTTGTTCTGTTTTGTAATGGTTCTTAATTTCTTTCTGTGCCTAATTTATAAATTAAACTCTGTCATAGGTAGGTACATATAGGAAATAGAAATATCTATAGGGTTCAGTAATATCCTGGTTTCAGGCATCCCTGGGAGTTTTCAAACACATCCCTTGTGGATAAAGGGGGATGGTTGTACTGGTGATGTTAACCTTGGTCACCTGGCTAAGGTATCTTGAAAGAGTCTCCACTGTAACATTTTGTGAATTCAAATTAAATTTAATTAGCATGTAGTATATTATTAGTTTCACAGGTAGAATTTAGTGATTGAACAGTGATGTAACACCCAGTGCTCATTCCATCAAGTACCCTCCTTAATGCCTACCACCCACTTACCCCATCCCCAGCAATCCCCTCCAGCAACCCTTTGTTTCCTGTAGTTAAGAATCTCTTATCTCCACTGTAACTTAGTATTTTTTCTTTTTGTTATTACTGTTGAGTTTCTCTATAGCAGAATTTCCTGACCTTAGCACTATTGAAATCATTCTTTGCTGCAGCTATCTTATACCTATAGGATATTTAGTAACAACATTAGCCTCTAACCACTCTAAGTCCCCTGGATGTGACAACCAAAAAATGTCTTCACACATTGTCAAACACCTTGCAGGGTGGCAAAATCACCCCAAATTGAAAACCATTAGTCTATAAGATAAATACCTAGGAGTGGACAAAAGGTCATTTTTGCATATATGTAATTTTTGGAGTTTTATTCACCTGTATACAGCACAACAGGAAAGACAGAAAAGTTCAAATTTTAAGTGTACAGTTACATCCATTTTTCTTATAAACTGAACACATCAGTTAAACCTGAACATCAGGAAATATAGGATCTCTGCAATTCTAGAAACTTCCCTAAAGACCCCTTCTATTCAGTAACGGCCAGCAATAATCACTATCTTTCTTTCTGACCCCACAGATTGCTTTTGCCTCTCACTGAACTTGAGATGAAATCAGGTACATGTCTCTCAGTTCTTGATAGATATTGTCGGATTGGTCTCCAAAGAGGCTTATCCATTTATGCTCCCATAAACAACATATGGAAGTTCCTATCTCCCCACGTCCTCACTCAGCCTCTCTGGTCCTTGCCAGTCTGAACATTTAGGAAATGAGTCTGTTGTAGGTTGAATGCTACTTCTCTTATTAATGACTTTGAGCATTTTTCCATATACTAAGAAGCCAGTTGTGTTCTTTTTTTCTATGGATTGTCTTTTTAAATCTTTTGGATTATTGATCTTTTCTAGGTGATTTTTTTGGAAATTCTATTTTTAAGGAAATTGGCCTTCTAGCTGAAATATGAGTTGCAATTTTTTTGCAGTTTGTTCACTTTTTAAAAATCATTTATGTCAAGCAGAAATGTGTGTATGTGTGTAAAGTCAAATATATCTATCTATTTTATAAGGCTTCTGAGTTTTATGTCATACTTAGAAAGGTCTTTCCTCCTCCTAAACTGTAATAAATTTAATTCATATGAAATCTTCTAGCACTTTTATGATTTCATTTTTATGTTTAAATCCTCAGTTTGTTTCCAGATGGCCCCTCAGGTTGCTCCGTACCATTTATTAATTAATTCATTTCTCCCCATAAATTTGAAATTCTATCTTTATAATATATTACACTTCTTTATATCTTATTTTTAAAGTATATTTCTGGGTTTTTCCAGTCTGTTCCACTGATAAAATCACATACCTCTTAATACTAACATGACTGTAGCTTTATAAAATATTTTAATACACTAACCATATGCTTTTTCACAGTTTTACTGGCCATTCTTTTCCTGTTCATTTTTCCATATGGTCTTTAGAATCTACTTGTTTAGGTCTAAATTGTGTTGGTACTTTAAATTCAATTATATTATTTTAGAGACTAATGTATGCCTTTCTACTTTTGAGTCTTCCTACATAGTGTTTCTTTACATCCATTCAAGACATCTTCCCTCCTTCACTCGGAAATTTTAAATTTTTCTTTATGTATATTTTATAAGTGTCTTATTATATTTATCCCTATAGAATATTTTTTCCTATATCCATTATATCTTTAAAATTGGTTGTAGTTGCTATTTATAAAGAGCTTTGATTACCATGTTTTAATTTTCTACCCTACCATCTGACTGAATTCATTTAGAAATTATAATAGTTCTTTCCTAGAGACTCATTTGGGTTTTTTAGTTACACAATTCCATATTAGGCTCTAATTCTTTCTTTCATCTAAAATAATGGCAGTGTGATAATATACATTCTTTTCTTCTTCTCAATTTTAATGATAAAGTTTTGATGTTACCCCATGAGATAAATATTTATCAAATGAAGGAAGTATCCATTTGTATATATTATTAAGAATTTTAATAAGAGGTTGTGACTAAATTTTATTAAATGTCTTCTCAATATCTATGGAGAGGACTGGATGAGTTCTTTCTTTGAATTATTAATGTAGTAAATTATATTAGCAGGTTTTCTAATACTGAACCATGTTCAGATTCTTGGAGTAAACCTTACTTGGGCATGGTGTATGCTTCACTATATTAGTAGATTTTATTTAGGATTTTCGCCACAGTGTTCATAAATGAGTTTGGTATGAACCTTTTTTCTTTTCCTGTGCTTATCTTGTTCAGTTTGGTTTCAGTGTGATATTAATTAGTATAAAGAATAAGGAAAGCATCCCCCCTTTTAAATGCTTAAACAGTTTGAATGCATTGGTGTTATCTGTTTCTGAAAGATTGAATAGAATCTCCTTATGAAAAATACTGCTAAGAAGCCATGTGAGCCAGAGGTTACAGTGACCACTGATTATTATTTAAAATTTACATATATGTGTGTGTGTATACACACACACAATTTCCTTTACATTTTAGTTATCTTCTTTCTTTCTATCCATCTTTTTTTCTTTCTGCTTTCTTTCTTTCTTACTATTCATTCTTCCCTTTTTTGTGAATAGGTTAGCAAGTGGTTTATCCAGTTCATTTTTCCCCCAAAGAGCCAATTCACATTGGTCCATGGTTTTTTTGGCCTCCTAAATAATAAATTTCTCCTTTTATTAATTTATTCTGTTTTCTTAGAAATTTATATTGTTCCCCTTTCATATTTTTTGAAATAGACGATTTATTTTCTTCCTTGCTTGAGTATTTGAGACTCTTCCTTCATATGTCATGATATCTAGCATTTTCATCTCCATTATTTTCTTCATAATTCACAACTTTGCTTATGACTTTCTCATTGTCTCAAGGGTTGCTTAAAATGTGATTTTTGCTGTTTTCAGAGGTTGCAAAGCAAGCCAGTAGTTTCATCAGATGTCACAAGGGGAGGGTGTTAAACAAGAGCATGAGTACGAGGAGACACAGAGTTTGTTGGGCCCATTTAGAAGACTGCCCTCCCAACTAAGTGGGGAGACTCACTATTCTACACAGTATATGTTGTATGTTAGCAATTTTCTTCTCAAATACTGCCTCTTTTCCATTCTTTCTATTCTCCTTCTGGGACTATGATGAGACACAGACATCAATATTTTCCTCTTTGTTATCTCTTACCCCAATTTTTAAAATTTTTTTCCTATTTTTTTCTCTTCCTGCTACAATCTATATAATTTCTTCAAATCTATTTTCCAGTCATGAATTCTCTCCCTCAGTTATGTCAGAATCCACTGCTTTTCTTTAACAATTTTACATTGAATGTCTCATAATAAAAGTTCTTTCTAGTTTCTTTTTCAGATTTACCTGATCATACTCAGTAGTATCTCACCACTAGCTTGCATATGTGATGTCATCTTCTATTTCCTTAAACATTTTATAGATAGTTATTATAATGATTTTTTTTCTGGAGAGGGAGATGGTGGGCCAGGGCAGAGGGAGAAGGAGAGAAAGAATCTTAAGCAGGCTGCACACCCAGCACAGAGCCCAATGCAGGGTTCGATCTCAGCTCAGTCTGAGCTAAAATCAAGAGTAGGGCACTTAACTGACTGAGCCACCCAGGAACCTCTAGATAGTTACTATATATTTTGTATCTGACCATTCTATCATCTAAACACCTTGTAAGTTTAAATCTTTTATTGGTTTCTTCTGCCAGCTGTCATTTATGCTTCCATATTCTGCCATGAGTTTACTTTTACTGAAAATCACCATGGAACTTTGAGAGCCTGAATAGTGGTTGCCTTTCCTCAGACTTTATATTTGTCTCAAAAAGTGAGGGGTGCCAGCTATCCTTCTAGAACTGGTAAACACCCTTCCAGATTCCAGACTTACTCCCCAAGCTGGAGTGTTAAGATCATTGCCAGCCCTCAGGGGAGTGCACTCCTTGCATGGGCTGACCATAGACTGGACTATGTTGTATGTACAACTGTAGCTATGTGTGTGTGTGTGTTGTATTGGTTTTCTTGAATAGTTCTTTTACTTCTGGTGAGCTCAGCAGTAAGAATGACATTTTAGGGACATCTGGCTGGCCAGCTGGTAAGAGCATGAGACTCTTGATCTTGGGGTTGCAACTTTGAGCCTCACATTGGGTGTAATAACATCTTTAATAAAATGTCATTTTTTAAAAATAATGCCTCACTGTTTTCAGAATGGAAGAATAGCAGTAGCCTTGCCTCCCACAGACTATCTATTCTCATATTTGCTGGAAGCAAAAGGTGCCATAAGCAAACTTCTCTTTAGAGTTTGTACTGTACGCTAATTCCATGGGCATGCTGAAATAAATGCATTTATACCTTTAAGCTCCTTCTTTCCATTTCCTCTATACCCCAATTTAATTATTTTTCTTAGTGGTTAACAGTTTCCCTTTAAAAGTTCTGCTATCTCAGTTATAACATTTGTTATATTTTATTCCTCCCTTGCTAGATGTGATAAAGAAATTGATATAAATGGACAGTCTCTTATTCTCCCCACCCTACTACACCTTCTTTTCTAGCCTTTTCTTATATCTATATCATTTTGCCTCATCCAAGTTTATATCCTCTGTATTCTCTCTTCTCTAACTTCAGTCCCCACATTTCAGTTGATGCTTTGATGGGTGCTCACATCTAGTCACTTCTAGGTTTTGTATTCATTTCTCTGCTGACTGAACCTTATCCTCTAATATTTTTTCCAAAAAAGGATTCAGCTCTTTATAGTTTCAAAAATAATTTTCTGGGGGCACCTGGGTCATCCAGTCAATTAAGTGTCTGCCTTCAGCTCAGTTCATGATCTCAGGGTCGTGGGATCGAGCCCTGCTTCAGGCTACCTGCTTAGCAGGGAGTCTGCTTGTCCCTCTCCCCCGCCCACTTGTGCTCTCTCTCTCTCAAATAAATAGATAAAATCTTTAAAAAATAATTTTCTGTTACCTAAATACTTGAGTAACATTTAGTTGCTAGAAATCACTCAAGTTACACTTTCTTTCCTTATGTCCTTCTAAGCATGGCTCCACTACTATCTGGCTGTGATTTCTGCTGTGGAGAAATCTGCTATCTTTTCCCAGTGTCGGTGACTTGACCTTTTTACCTGGCTGCCTTAAATATTTTTGGCTCTATCTCTGAAATCCAGTAACTTTTATCAGGACATACCTCCGTGCTCATTTTGCTTTGCCATGTTTTCCTGGGATAAGGCTTTGATTTTCAGTCTGAAACTGAGAGCTTTTTTGATTTCAGAATAAGATTTTTAATTTCTCTTTAAATACTTTTTCTGTCCTATTACTTTGGTTTTCTTCTTTAGGAGTCCTGTGCTTCTGCCCCAGCTCAGGGCCTTTGACCTCCACAAATATCTGTCCCCTCATTGGAAAAAATAGAGCTCACCCTCCTTGCCTCCCACAAAATTGCTTATGTCACATCTCTTTGATATGTCTTCTATGTCCGTCATTTCTACCAAATTGGTTTTATTTGTTTATTCCTTTTATTACACTCACTTTTTCTCGGTCCTTAACTCCATGTACCTCTCTGTGTTCAGTGGTATCTCTCTTCTGCCACTACTGTCGGTGTAGTCCTCTTTGGCCATCTGATTTTATTCTTTCTTACCTTCCTTGGCCCGTTTCTGATATTTGATAATTTATCTCCTTTGACCTGACCATCTTTTCCCTGAGTTCTAATGTATTTGCTTTTTGCAAGTGAAAAAAAAAAGACAAAATTACTATAATTAAAAAAAAAATCATGCATGTAGGTTTGGACATTCTTTTTAGCCATATGATGATCATATTATCTAGTGAATATTCTTCACATGCCTTCTTTCTCCTCTAACTTCCCCCTTTTTATTCATCATACTAATTTGTATAAATCCTATACTGACTATTGCTCACCTCTGAATAATTCTTGGACCAGTGATAGATAGTACGTTCATTTTGGAGATTGACAGGGTTATTTCCAGACTAGCAGGAATCTCCTTATGAGTAGAGTGTGGGTTTTGACGGAAAGAGACCAGCAGTTGCAAGACTACCCACCGTGCAATCTGTCTTCTGCTCTGAGGAATGGCTTCCTACACATATGGTCTCTCCTTGTAATTTCCTTATAAAGCCCTGATTTTCCTGCTTCCACGTTGTGATAAGTTGGGTCCAGAGAAACTTCCCTTGCCAATTTGAGCATGCATTTCTCTCCTTATCTTCTCTTTCTCTCTGTAAATGGTTTTACTCTAAATAGTATACTATGCTTGCATAAAAATGCACAGGTCAAACATTTAGAGCTTGGTTAGTTTTAGGGAGTGAACACATCTGTGGAGCCACTCCATGGGTCTAGAACTAGAATATGAACCTTGATCAATGAACTCCCAGTCCAGTACTTCTGAGCCAGCTCAGGCTCTTGACTTCTACAAATATATGCCTCTTCTTTGGAAAAATGGAAAAAATAGAGAAAGCCCTGTCCTGCCTGGCTCCCACAGCTGTTGTGCCCCTTGGGATGACAGATGTCAGAGTACTTTGTCATTTGGATGCCAGCTCTCTAAAAGGCATCACAGTGGCAAGCATTAATGCTGTCCATACTGTTTTCCGGTACTGAAAACGCATCACAGAAAGGCAGCTGCTTAGCTCAGGCACACAGGGTGATACTGATTGCCAAGTCCAGGGCCAAAGGCTGCAGTTCTAAAATCGCCTTCTCTGCTCAATCCTCTTGTCCTTGTTTTGAAACTAAATGTAGAGGTAACCACTGTCCTGACTCCCAGCACCACCATTTTCTCCTACTTGTTTTTGAAGTTCATATAAATGGGATCGTGCCGTATTCCATTGTTCTAGTATACCGTAATTCTTCTGTTGATGTCCATCTGGGCAGTTTCCAACTTTGGGACTAATACAAAGATTGTTGCTAGGAACCTTCTTGATAAAATGTTTTTGGTGAACGTGGACACATGTTTCTATCTGATGTATACCTAAGAGTGGTGTTGAATATTAGAACATGCATGTCTTCAGCTTTAGTAAGTGCTGTCAAAGGGTTTCTCAGAGTTGTTGGATCAAGTTAGAAGCTCATCATTAATTTAAGAGCATTCTTATCACACCACATCCTTGCCAACACTTCATATTCTCCCTCTCTATCGTTTAGTCATTCCGGTGGGTATGTAGAGTTATGGAGTGGTGGTGGTTTTGTTTTTTTTTGTTTTTTTTTTTTTTACGATTTTATTTATTTATTTGACAGAGGGAGAGGAAGCACAAGTAGGGAGAGTGGGAGATGGAGAAGCAGGCTTTCCACCGAGCAGGGAGCCCAATGTAGGGCTCGATCATGACCAAGCCGAAGGCAGCCACCCAACGACTGAGCCACCCAGGTGCCCTCTGGGTGGTGGTTTTAATTTGCCTTTCCCAAATGGCTGATGAAACTGAGTGCCTGTTCATATGTTTATGGGCCTTCCTTACATTTAAATGCCCTCATTTGTGAAGTGTCCAAGTTTTTTGCTCATTTCTCTACTGCACCATTTTAATTGTCCGTGGGGGTGTTTGTTTTGTGTTTTTTACATATATTCTAGAATCAAATCCTCAAATCCTATGTTGGTTCTATGCATTACAGATATCTCTCCCACGTATTACAAATACCCCCTCTCACTTTCTGACAGTTGTCTTTGGATCAACGGAAGTTCTTCATTTTAATATATTATAATTCATTAATTTTTCCCCTTATGGTTAGTACTTTTGGTGTGCTACTTAAGAAAGCTTTGCCTGACCTCATCTCCTTTTCTCTGATGATTGGAAATATTTTATGGGAATGTACTGCCTATAAAGTGCATAATAGTTCACACTGCTTTCTTACTCTCCCTCCCTGTGGGCAGGTGTGTCTCCTAATCCCAAGCACTCCTACCCCATAAATTACCTCTGGGGTCAGCCTTGTCTCACGAACACGTGTCCACACACTGACACCACACTCTCGAAGAGCTCCAGGGTCAGGGTGAATGGAGTCAAACATTTAATGAGGTGCAGTCTGTCTTTATGGGACCAGCTGGTGGTGTGCTCAGGGTTCTCATCTTTTTACCATTCCATGGAGAGGTGAGCAGTAATGGGAACACAGGGGCTTTCCTGACCCCAGATGTGCTGTTCCACTTGAATCATCAACTTCTTTAAGGGCCCAGCGCAGCTTCAACATACTTGAAAAATGAGGAAGTGCTGTGGGATTTTGAGCTCTTTGTCAAAACCCCTCCAGCTCTGCTTTCCTTCCCTTTTTCTCCTTTTGTCTCTTCAACTTCGAAATACTTTGTGACTTGAGACAGCACACTACTCATCTATTCTGTGCAGATATTTGAGAGTACTTGGAAAGCCAGCCCTCTGCACAAAGCAGGGCACACCCTTTGCAAGCTCCACTGTGACTGTCCTAAGTAAGGACACTTGACCCTCACCCAGCACAAAATGTACCCACCAGTGCCCCGGTCACACCCCAGAGGGTGAGGTCTTCCTTGCTCCGGCCCAGGCCTCTTCCCTGGATTGGGCTTGGCATCCTGGAAGTACTGTGTCTTTAAAAGAGCCTTCAGTACATCTGTTCTCAATTTTCAGACCACGAGGCATAGATTTGGGTGCAAGTAGTTTATCTGGGAAGTGATCCCAGGAAGCATTGTGAGTGGGCAGGAACATGGGAGAGGAGGGTGACGAGACCAAAGTTCACTGAAGGGCAGGCGGCCGCAGGGACAGTGGAGCCATCCCCTGGGACCCTCTGAGAGAAGTGAGGAGCTTGCCTCAGAGCCATCCCACCCAGGGAGATGGACTGTCCAGCTCCCATCCCTGTGGTCCAGGGTCACCGCAGGGGCAGAGGATGGCCTCCAGCAGAGAGACTGGTGTGTGAAGACACTGAATGTGCTCTGAGTCCTGCAGGGGAGAGACTGAGGCAGCTAGGGAGGACTCTGGCCACGTCTGCTCCAGTTCTTTTCTTAAAGGGTTCCAGCCTGAGCACTTGGTCTACGTGCAGATTTCCTATTAATACAAATGGGAGTCTGTTTTTAAAAGTCTGGCCTTGTTGAAGGGAAATTATTTTAATTGTATATTTGTGCATGTTAAGAAATTCCTTAGGTGAAATACTGTAAGAAATTATGCGTGAGTCAGCTGAACTAGAAAATGGGTCACCACGGGGAGAGTGGAAAACCTTCTTTAACCCCTTGGGCATCTTCGAGCCATTTATTGGCCGTCGGGCTCTGGATTCTAGGCCTGTGTAAGGGCCCCTCCAGCCTCAGCAACAGAGCTGCCTCTTCTAGCAGGCAAGGCTGGGAGATTCTTTTCCTGTGCACTCTGTCTAACCCGTGGGTATCTGCCGCACGTCTTCCTACATTAAACGAAAGATATGTGTTAATGGCATCCAGCCTGTGCCCTGCGTTGGACTCCCCCACAGTAGCTGATGCAGGAGTTGCCAAACTGAATCTCCCGAGACAGGTGCCCTCCAAGGAGTCAATGCACAGAATTCTGTGGAGTTAAAAGGAACCAGTTGAATGACGCACTTTTACATCCAGATTCTTGACCCTCCTTCTTCCCTTCATATGTCAAATTCCAAATCCAAACCAGTCATTGGGCCCCATCATCTGACCCCAGGGGTGACTCATTTATGGCGTTCTAGGCAGTTGTATTCCTTCCCTTGTCAGCAGCATCTGATGTGCGCTGGACTGTGGTGCCTGGTGGAAGGAGATACGTCCTGCAAGACCAAGCTGGACCCTCCTCTGGACGGCACTGAGTGTGGGGCAGACAAGGTAACCCCCGCCTTCCGTGGCTCTTCCCCAGCCCCCATCTCTTGGGCATCAGGCAAGTCCCTGAAGGGTGGTGGTCTGCACCATACTAGAATTCTAGAATTGTCCGACACCCCCCCTGGGCTGCCCTAGAAAGGCCCATGGAGTCCACTCTGGGGAAAGAGGGACACTTCTATCTCTCCTTTTTTTCTGATAAGATACAAGAGTTGCTTAATGTTTTTATTACATTGACTCTTTTTGTCACACAAGTGACATTATTAAAAAATGTCACATTATTAAAAAAAAAAACTTTATATCAATAAACCATATATGGGGAAACAGGCTCACGGGCCATACTCAAAAGTCTGTCCTAAAATGAGTTCGGTGAGAACCATGTTAGCTGATTCTAGCTAGAGGCTGAGAGAGTGAGCCCCAGGCCCGATGTTAATTAACAGGAGAGACTGATGTTGGAGAGGAGGGGTGTTTAGAGCCTGCAGCCACAGATTTCTCCTTAGTCCTGACTGCGAGGAGTGAACGAGATGCCATGATGAGAAACCACTAAATCCCGTCCCGTGGCCGGGAAGTGCCAAGCACGTTGGGAAATTCCATGTTAGGGGACTGGCTTTCTCTTATTCTCAGAGCCAGGGTTCACCCCTGTGGAGCTGGCAGTCTCCTCTCTGAGCACCAAACCCAACTTGGAAGTGCAAAACCATAGACCCAGGAAGCACAGCCTTCCAGAGAGATGAGGTGCTCACATAAACTTTACGGAAGCTCGGGTCTCTTCATGAGCCATTGTGAATTAATCCTTTCTCTGAGAATTGAGAAATCTCCGAGGGAGCCCATTCCGTGTGGATTATTAGGCTAAAATGCAAAGCAGAGGGAATTGCAGTGATGTGGCAAGTGAGCAGGTGGGATTCCTTCGCATTGAGTGGCCCTGGGGCCCGGGGCCTGCCCTGCTGTGTTTCAGTGGTGCCGCGCAGGGGAGTGTGTAAGCAAGACGCCCATCCCGGAGCACGTGGACGGAGACTGGAGCCCATGGGGCGCTTGGAGCATGTGCAGCCGGACGTGTGGGACAGGAGCCCGCTTCCGGCAGAGGAAGTGTGACAACCCCCCGTAAGTCCCCCTTCACCAGGCATTCTCCAGGGTGCCCTGATCGGGGTTTCCAAATTGTAGCTCTTCCCGTCTGTAGCATCCCGTCTAATGCAGATGCATTAGGCACAGGGAGGGTCTCTCTCCTGAGGAGAATTGGAGCTTAAGGGGAAAAAAATGAAATCCCTCCGAGGGCCAGGAGTGCAGGGGTGTCGTGTGTGTTCTACGGCATCTCAGCTTCAACAGAGCTCTTGCTGTGAACATGGAGGCAGGAAGTCCCGTGGTGAGCGTCCTCCTTATTCCTTGTGTGGACCTGGGTAGAAAGCTTTTGTGAGACAGCTGGGTGACAATCTCCCTTTGCAGGCTTCCTCAGTGAAGGGTCATTCCAGGAAAGCCTGTGGACCTTCGGAAAGAATGGTCAACCTTCAGATTAACTGTTAGCTGATCTGGGAGCTGCCTGGCTGTGAATGAGTCACAAAGCATCTGGGGGTTCAGCTGTCTTTTTCATCTGGATATTTTTCACCTGTGCTTGTAGAACTATTTGACATAAAATCATTTTGGTTTTTTTTTTAGTTTGTTGTTTTCTTCATTGGCTTCCTTTTATTGACCTTGATGATGACCCCTGTTGTTCTTGGCACATTTGTTCCAGAAAGGTGTCAGGGCTAGATTTTGTGCTTTGTTACAGTAATTCCCTTCCTGCAGGTTTTTCTCTTCTCCTCTGAAATTTTGATTTTTAATATTTCATAAAACAGTCTGCTTTATGTCTTCTTTGCCATCAGCTGGATCACATTAATTTTGCAAATGAATGAGTTATAAATTGTGAATAAAAAGAAATGCTTTATATCCACAGTTCAGTCATGTTGATGAATAAGGAGCAAACCCCTCTTGTGTTTAAAAATTCAGATGCCCAGGCTGTATTCCAGACCAGTTAACTCACAAGGTCTGGAACTGAGACTCGGGCACTGGATGTTTTAAATCTCTACACGTGAACCCAGTGGCCAGCCAAAGTTGAGGACCTCCTGATAAAAGGAAAACTGACCTCACAGTTTAATCAAGGTCAAAAGCACTATTCTCCCCACCCCCAGTAGTGCTATAATAATTGGCATCACATACTGTGTCTTGTTAAAACTTTTCCTTCCAGTATTTAGCAGAGTGCCTGAAATGTAGTAGGTGGGTTTTTAATTTTTTAAGAATGACTTCTTAGTTAAAAGCATGGAAGATATACTGGGATTCCATAGAGAAACAGAATCAAGGAATAGATATATGATTTGTGATGAGAAATTGGCTCACAGGTTCCCACGATCTGCCATTTGTAAGCTGGAGACCCAGGGGAGCTGTTGGCATCGCCCCATCTGGGTCTGAAGACCTTAGAACTAGTGGAGCTGATGGTTTAAATCCCAGTGGGATGGCAAGAAAAGATGCGGAGAGAGGTCCTGGTTGGGGTAGACGGTGCAGGGGGTGGATGTGAATTCCTCCTCCTTCTGCCTTTTGATCTATTGAGGCCTTCAGGGGATTGGATGATGCCCATTGGGGAGGGCCGTTCAGATCCCTGTGTCCAGACACAATGCCGTGCCAATCTCGTCTGGAAACCCTCTCACAAACACACCCAGATATAACCTGTAGGTCAGTAAAGTTGACACAGAAAAGTAACCATCAGAGATAGTGTAGATGGTTAGACAGCCTATTTAGCTAAATGATAAGAAATTAATAGAGGTTTCAGTTCTTTCATAGCTCCGTGAGGAAGTTAAAATAGTTCCATCTCTGGGCCTGAAAAGAGAGCTCTGCTGGGCCCCTTGGGGGCTCAGTTGGTTAACCATCTGCCTTTAGCTCAAGTCATGGTCTTGGGGTCCTGGGATCAAGCCCTGATTCAGGCTTGTTCTTTCCCCCAGTGCTGCTCCTCTGCTCTCTCTTTTGCTCCCTCTCTTAAATAGATAGATAGATAGATAGATAGATAGATAGATAGATAGATAGATAGATAGATAAAAGATAGATAGATAAAATCTTAAAAGAAAAAAAAGAAAGAAAGAAAAAGGAGGGAATCCTGGGTTTGGAATCAGGATGCTGAGATTTGGGTCTGACTTGGTTGTTGGTCATGTGACCTCAAGGAAGCCCCTTCTCCTCTCTAGACCTGAGTTCCGCCTTTAGAGGGAGCTGACAGGGTATCCTGGGAAGAGCTGGCCTTTGAAGCAGGAACAGACAAGGCTTCAAGTCCCCGTGCCACTCCTTAGAGCAGCTGATGGCTATTACATTTGTCTCTTTCTGAAGTTGGAATAATTCATGGGAATGCATATAAAGTATGTGGTCTGTATTGAGGACATGGTCCCTCTCCATCTTAGCACTAACAGAAAGTGGAGATGAGACTGTGTGCCCTGTCCCTGAACTCACAGGCATGTGTGAGGCTCAGAGGAGGGTGATTTGTGGAGCAGGGCATGATTTGCAAGAGTTGTAGCTGTCCCAGTGCTTCATGCTTGCCTCCAGAGCTCTTCTACCCTGGCAGAGGATTGGTCTCCTTTGGCATATCATTCCATATCGGCTATCACTCAGGAATGTTATAGGAGGGGCATGGCAGAACCTTTAAATGCCCTGAAGGATCCTGTGGCCCCAAGATGGTGGACAATTGTATTGTATTGAGGTGAGGAGAACCCTTACAAGAGTAAGATGTCATCAGTGCTGAGCAGATGCATTAGGCACAGCTTTTAAGGGCCCTGAATCTCTCTGTCTGCTTGGCATGACCTTGGCTAGGGCATCCTCTATACCTTTGGCTGGACTCTTTGTTCCCATCCCAGCTGCTTTCTGCCCTGACCACTCCTAAAGAACCCCTAGTTCAGAAAGCTGAGTTAACGTGCCCTTCCCCACCTGCCTGGCCTGCTGTGGGATTTCATAGGCTGCATCCTCACCCCATCACTCCAAGCCCAGTGGCCTCAAGACAGAGACTATTCTAGAAACCCCAAAGTTGTTAGAAAAATCTTCTATTCCTCTTTTTTTATCAAGTGTCCCCCACCCCACCCAGTGGTGGTCATGAGCTTCATCTCTCTTTGCCCCTCTTTGTATGTCTTATCATTGAGGAATGATGGAATTTGCCAGGCCTCTGCAAACAGGCCACTGAGAGGTATGTGGGTCTCAGCACCATCAGATGGTTATGGGCCCTGACACATCCCTGGAGTGAGAAGTCTATGTCTGATCTCTGTCATCCAACTACGTCCCATGGGGCAGGCAATGGTAGAAGGACCAGAAAGAGAATGTTGGTATTCTTATGCCTCCTGGCTCCTGTGTCCCATCTCAGTCATGCCTTTCCAACATGGTACCATGAGTACATCTCGACAGGGCTCTGACTTTGGGTCAAGGTCTCTGCTAGGTCTAGGCTTATAGTGACAAGCAAAAACAGATAAAGTCCTTGCCCACTCTCAACGGGCACAGTCCTGCCAACTTCCCTTGACCTTTTCCTGGACACCTCAAACCCGACTCTTCCCAGACTCTGATCTCTTCTCCTAGTGCATGCCTCTGCTCTCCATTACCAGCATCACCCTCCAGCATATCGTTCCAGTCCAAAGCCTCTGAGTCTGTGAATGATCCCCTTGTCCTCTCTCCTCCTCCTTCACATCCTCTCGTGATAAGAATGGCGAATGCTGTGTGCCAATTCCCTTTTCGGCATTTACATGTAGTAAATCAATGAGTGCTGTCCTACAGGTTGGGTGCTGTTTCCACCCCCCCCCCCCCACTGTCTTGAAACTGAGTCATAGAGAGGTTAAGTAACTTGCCCATGGTCTGGTCACACAGCTGGCATGGAGCCCAGCCAGTGAGGCTCCTTGGTTCTCTCAGACCTCTTTCACTGGCCTCCCTGCTTCCTTCATTCTCCCTGCCCTCCAGCTTCATTCTCCACAGAACCAGAGATCCACTTAAGCATAAATGCAGTTCTCTCTCTTCCTGCTACAGTCCTTTCCATCATTCCCCATGGCACTTAGAATAAAGTCCCTACTCTTAGCTATGGTCTCTGTATTTGTTTCCTGGGGCTGCCATCATTAAGTCACCACAACTTGAAGTCTTAAAACAGCTATGTATCCTCTCCCCATTGTAGAAACTGGAAGTCTGAAATCAAGGTGTTTCTAAAACCAAGGCAGGATTGATTCCTTCTTGAATCTGAAGGTGAGCTCATCTCACCCATGCCTCTCCCCAACCTTCTGGTGGCTTCTGGCACTCTCTGGCATGCTTTGGCTTTGCAGACTTGCTTCTGTCTTCACGTGGTCTTCTCTCCTCTTGTGAGGACACCTGTCCCTGGATTTAGGGCCCACCCCAAGTCAGGATAATTGCCTCTTCTACTTAAAGAGATCCTCAATTATATCTGTCAAGACCCATTTTCCAATTATGGTCACATTCAAAGGTTCTGGGTGGGCTTATCTTGGAGGAAAAAGGGCCACTGTTTCAACCCACTGCGGCCTTCTCTTTGTCCTCAGATACAGCAGTCCAAGTTCTGGACCTTTGTCAAGATCCCTTCCCTCTCCCCAGCTCGCCTGTGCCCCTCCTTGGGTCTCTAAATGTCTTCTCAGGCCTCCTTCCTGACCACCTTGCACAAGGGAGCGTGCTGGCTTTACACTGTCAGCGCCCTTTTCCCACATTACAGGTATTAACAACAGTTTGTAACAATTACCCTTATGTCCTTGCTCGCTTGTTTTCACTTTGCCTTCCCCCACACAGGCCTTTGAGCTCCATAAAGGCCACCCCAGGCTCAGCACCATTCTCCTTTCCATACTTCAAACAGAATAGCCCTCTATGACATGTGCTCCCTCCCTCACTACTTGGAGGCATCCTTGCTGAGAAAAAGCAGTCTCTGCTTTGCCAGTGCTCCAGAACACACACTTGATATTGTTTTTCCCCCCAAAACATGAAGGTTATTGTAAATTATTAAGCCAAGAAGGCAGGTCACCAGCTAGCTACCCTTTCTTGTGCCGTCTCACCTCACAGAGGCCTCGATGCTATGGACAGCTCTGAGTCAGGGCTCAGGTTCCTCTGCATATAAGGGTCCCCTCCCCTCATGCCTGCCCTGCCGCAGGGAGGTTGTAGCCCACAGCTAGGGGTGCTCAGGGTCCTCTCCAGAGCAAACTCCAAAATGTCACCCAGGCTTGTTATCCTGAGTGAGAGAAACAGTATGCCTTTGTTTCTATAATATTTATGCCTGGTTAGCCTGTCCAGTCTTGTGCAATAATGGTGTAACTCTGTTCCTCATTCTGGAGAGCACCAACAGGCTCTTTCTCCCTGGCAGTGTTCTCTAAGGTTCCTCACCTTCAGGGAAGCAACCCAGGTGAACAGAAAGAGAAGGGCCCGGTCTTGGATGGGTGGGTTAACAGCAGCCCCCAGGCTTTCTGGGGGACATGCAGGATACAGACGGTGTTTTATGAACTCCAGGCAACCATTGCTAGCCCGCCTTTGTAGAGAGGCCTGATGTGGTGATTGTTACAAAGCACAGCTGATTGAGGCCCAGAGCCAATCTCTGACCAAAACAATGTCCTCTCCCTGGCTCACTCCTCAACTCACCGGGCTTGCTTCCTTGAGATTTCCTGAGGATGTCCAAAGCTCACTGCTGTGTACATCTTGGTGTTGGAGCACTTCCACCACCCTCTCCCTACCCCCTTCACTTTATATTCCTGGCTCCTTCCCTGTCTTCTGCAGCTGGTTTATTCACTGTCCAAAAACACTGGCAAGAGAGTCCACTTTCCCCCACCCCACATTTTTCTTTCTCTAGTCCTGGTCTTTATAGCTCTTGGAATTTGTATTTCTTGCCAGCTGACACCAGGGCCTTGGGGGACCATCCATGTTTTTAATCTAGCTTCTTAGGCTCATTCCTTTCCTGCCACAATTTGTGTCTCTGTCAGTGGGAATTTCTGTGCAAAGACTGCAAAGCAGAAAGTTCATCTCTCATTTGAATTCTAGTACCCTATCAGAAGGCTTGTGTTTTAGGGGGAGGGCTGGAGAGTAGGGTCAGGAGAAAAGGCTCAGATGGTCTTGTGTGAAAAGCCCTCTGTGTCAGAGCACGAGAAGGACGAGAAGGTGAGTGGAGCATAGAACTGGAATGTACTGGGGTCATTGAGCAGCATGGCTCAGAAAGC
Source organism: Spilogale gracilis (assembly GCA_004023965.1). NCBI lineage: Eukaryota > Metazoa > Chordata > Mammalia > Carnivora > Mephitidae > Spilogale > Spilogale gracilis. Next base: position 60,620 of record PITA01010156.1, read on the forward strand.
AGACAGCCTCCTAAGACCCAGTGGGAAGCCTGAGGGTGGGGAGTGACGTTATATACCTATAATTGCTTTGTGCTTCTGAAGTGAAACCCTGTATGAACGCTTTCAACGTGCCAATGACCTGGTGTTCCCATGGATGGATTTTTTAAATCTGAGTCTTTCACACTTGAGTCTAAACCATCAGTGTGACTGGATATCTTGCAGAAGAGGCTTAAAACAAGGATGTCTGCTGCCCAAAAGGGGCATTTATAGCCCTATACTCCTGACAACTGTAGCTGCTGGCTGTCCACTAAGCCATCTGTGTCTGGATGGTGAGCAGATCTGAATGGCTGCTGAGACTTTCATCTTACAATCTATCTTCATTGAGTAGAAAAGAGCGAAAAAAAATAAAAGCGTCCCTCAGTCAGAGTGTTCTTTTTCCTCCTATCCCCATTCTATGTGTTAATCCATTCCTCAGGAAAAGTGCCGTGTGATCCTGTTCACCTTGGTGAACCTTTACTGCCTCCCTGCTCCTCCCAGGGGTCTGCCCAAAGCACTCCACACCAAATCCTAGCAAGAGAAACAGCAGGACTTGCCCAGCAGTATCTCACTTTTCTTTCCACACTTTCAGTCTCTCACCAGAGCCTCTCTACCTTATTTTTTCCCTTATATTTAAACGTCTTTATTGAGGTACAATATACAGAAAAGCCCACCTATCCTAGAGCATGGCTCGTGCTGCAGTACTGCTCATTGTAAGGCAGAGGGTCTGTGCTCGGCTCGAGTGCAGGTGCATGCTGGCAGTGGGAAGGAGTCATTGGCTCTGAGGGTGCATGCGTGTGACTGAAGGGGGGCGTGGTTTTGCAGAGCAGTCCTGCCAATCAATTGCTATGGGCCACAGGGAGCTCCCGTGTGTTCTCAGCCTCACCAATGCTGCATATTGTCCGTTGTTTTGCATGGTGATCTTTCTGGTGGATGTGTAGTGGTATCTCCCTGCGGTTCTCACTTGCATTTCCTTTCCAAGTAAAGAGCACTTGGGAGCATTTGTGAGCATAGTTTGTGCCTGTGTTTGTCATTTGGATATCTTTTCTTGTGATTTGCCCATTCAGGTCATTCACTCTTATATCTGAACTTCTATTTTATCCATGTTCAGGAAGTCCCAACAGAGTATGAATAGAACTTGAGGATTGCTGTTGGAGAAGTGTCTTGAAAGGTCCGTTACATCCCACATGATGGTACTAGTAGGTCAGGCTGGCTTCTCTGCCTCCCTCCCAGCTTCCTCCTGTTGCATCCAGGAGCTCTTGGGAATCACAGTTCTTATGTCCACCTCATACTTACCACTGAGCTTTGATTTAATGTATTAGAGCTTTGATTTCCTCATATGAAGGCCGTAGTCAGGAACCGCCTCAGATTCTTTGCAGAGATTTAACAAGGTAATGATTCTAAAGAGCAGGTAAGGTCTAAGCCTTGTGGCCATATTGGTCTATAATCCTGGTGTAGGTGGAAGTGCCTCTGTCTCCATCCCTTCTCCCCCATGTCCTGAGCTGACCAAACCTCTCTTCAAGATGAGATTTCAAGTTACCATGTCACCTCCCCTTCTGTTCCCATGAGTTCTTATGAGACCTTGGAGCCTGAGCAGGGGAGTCTGTCAGCCTTGTCTCTGCCTCCAACATAGGAAAGACTGAGGGTAGGACACAGACCTATTTCTAGCCCTAAAAAATGAACAACTTTATTGTACCATGAATTCTGTTATTTCAACTGTCTCTCATTTTAGCTATGTCAAGCTTGGTTTCTGCTGTTTTAGTCTTCTTAGACATCTTTTTACTTTATCTACACTACATAGCCCAGAGAAACTTACCAGAGTGAATAAGAACCTCAGCTCTCTGCTTCTCAGACTTTAGGAGAGTGATCTCTCCTGCCTGTGTTCATCAGCCCCAGCACAGCATCTCCTGAAGGCCCTTGGGTCCATACGACTCAGGCTTGACACACTCATCTATTGTGGATTCCTTGGTACATTTGGTCCCCTCCTTCCAAGCCCTGCCATAGAACTTCTGTTTGTCAGTCGTTTGTGGACTTTCCCATCAGACACACTCGCCACACAAAGATTCTCCTCTGTCTTCCTTATGGCATGTATGGAGGGCCTCTTTCTGTTGTCTCACAGCAATATATACCTGGGAGGCCATCAATAATGTCATGGTAACTCTCAGATGACATGTCTTGTAGACACAGTCTTGGAGAATGAGTAGGCTAAGGACAAGGCCCTGCCGTGAATTGACATACTGGGATGATCTGGGTAACAAATCACACCGTTCTCTCTCTTTCCCATGTGGTTCATGGACCCAAGGGAAATAGTGACCCTTGGGAATAATAGTGACCCAAGGGAAAGCTGGAAAAAAAAAACTCAGTCATTTTTTTTTTTGAACAGGGGAAGTTTAATGTAAAAAGCATTAGCTATAACAGGTGGTTGGAATAATGGAACCTAGCTGCTAAGAGATAAAGAGAACACAGGAAGAGCACTGGAAGAGCAAACTTAGGAAGTGGCCCCTCTCGTCAGGTCTGAGGAACAGCACCCAAGGAAGGGCCAAACATGGATGAAGGTGCCCCCCCCCCATCATATACACACCAAGGGATGAAATTCCTAGACTTGGTTGGAGAGGATGATAACAAGGCTCATTAGATGATGGAGAAGTTTGCTGAGCTGCTTCACTGGTGGAACCCTCTGGAAAGTCATACTGAGAGGTATTAGGGAAAGCTACTCAGGGGGAGAAACAGCATTGGGAACCAGGCTGTGGATTTTTCCAAGGCTTTTGTTTGCTTGGAAGCTGCCCTCTAGGACGAATGCTGTCCAAGAGAGGTGGCATGCATCACAGGCCACCACAGGGGTCTGCTGAAAGAAATTCAGTACCAGAACCAGAGACAAAAGTCTGTTCTTTCTCTAGTGTCTCTCTGGTACCTTCTACTGATAAAGCTTAGCCTCATACTTACTTGACTGGAGATCTTTAATTCCTCATATGGCTTCAACTCACTATTTAGCATTCTTTCATTTGAACCTTGAAGGACTCTCTTTAGTGTTTCTTGTTGAGCATGTCTGGTAGTAAAAACAATACAGAAAAACTTCTTCAGTTTCCCTGGAAATATCTGAATTTCTCCCTCATTTTTTTTGAATGACAGTTTTGCTGGATATAGAATTCTCAGTTGATAGATTTTTTTTTTTTTTGAGGACTTTGGATATATCGACCTGCTATCTTCTGGCCTCCAAAGTTTGATGAGAAATAGACTCATAATTTATTAAGATTCTCTTATATACGTTGTGTTGCCTCTCCCGCTGCTTTCAAGATTCTCTATATTTTGATAGTTTAATTGAAAAGTGTATCAGTGAGTTTATCGTACTGGGCCTTTGTTGAGCTTCATGGATTTGTACATTAATGTTTGTCTTCAAATCTGGGAAGTTTTTAGCCATTATTTCTTCAATGCTCTCTGTTCCTCTCTCTTCACCTTCTGAGACTCCCATAATGTGTATGTTAGTCCACATAGTGGCTTGCTGGAGATCCCCTCTGTTTGCTTTTCTTTCTTTTTCTTTTCACCCCCAGACTTAATAATTTCAATTGCCCTATATTCAGATTTTCTGACTCTTTCTTTTGCCTGCTTAAATCTGTTTATGAACCTACCTGTTGAATTTTTCATCTCAGTTACTGTATTTTTTAATTCTGGAATTTATTTTTCCTTTCTGTAATTTCTGTCTATTGATATTCTCATTTTTGTTATACATAATTTTCCTATCTTTATATCATCCATTAATACCTTGAACATTTTTAAGACAGTTGTTTTAAGTCTTTGCTTAATAAACCCAACATTTGGGTTTTCCCAGGCACCATTTCTGCTGGTATATTTTGTCCCTTTGAGTGGGCCATACTTTGTGATTCTTTTGTTGAAAACTGGACATTTGAATCTTATCATGTAACTCTGATTAATCAGCTTCTCCTCTTCTGGATTTTCTGTTTCTTTGCTGTTAGAAGGTTTCTCTGTGCTGGGGATCAACCTGAAGTAAAAGTGTAGGTATTCTCAAGCCTTTTCTAGTCTTCTTTTCCAGGCCCTACCTGGCAGCTTCCTAAATTTTCCCATATGTGCAGTTGCTTTTGAAAGACTTAATCTTTAAATATCTGGCTCCCAAAAGGGGAAAAAGGTGAAAAAAAATGTATTTCTCATTGAAATTCGCTGGAATTCCCTTCATCCCATAGAAGTTGCAATGGTGGTGGCCGCCCTCTGTTACTCCTCCTCAGAAATCAAAGGCAGCACTGAATAGTCAGAGCACAGAACCCCAGTATTTGGAATATTTGGGAGAATAAGGCTCTTATTGTCCAGCCTGGCTCTAGCCAGCTACACCAGGCATAGCTGCCTTCCATGGAGCTGGAGTGTGGGGCACAGATAGCCACTACCACCATAAAGGCTAAAATGTATCTAAATTAAGCCACAACTTACCAGCCAAGCTTTTTCCAGAAGGCTGTATGCTTTCCAGTAGACTCCACAATTTCAAAATAGCTGTATTAGACAGTTTTTTGACAATATAGTTGTTATATCAGTGGAGAGATGGATTCCTGTTGCTTCCTACTACCCTATCTTCCCTAATTTCGCTCTCTCTTTTGGTCTTTTTAAGATAAATTTTGATAATTTAGTTCACCTCGGTTTACTGTTTGTTGAAGACTAGCCTTTGCAACGTTCTCTACGTGAGACTGCAGAAAGATAGGAGGAAGACAGTAATCTAGCTTACCATTTCACGAGATTGATGATAAGCAGCATAGCAGAGACCCAAGCAGGGTCAAAAGAGGCTGCAGGTAGGAAGGGAAAAGAGACTTCCAGGTAGAGTTGGCCTCAAGGATGGACAGAGAGTTGGGGTTGGGGTGGTGGGAAAGATGGGGCAGTGGGCTGAAAGGGGACTTGCCCATGGGAGGAGGTTGGCCTTGGAGAAGAGAAACAGAGTTCAGGATTAAAACACCCTGAGACACATGAAGTATCCCATGGACTACCCCACACCTCCAGACCCACTTTCTGCTGGATCCTTCTCATGTCTAATCTCTCCACCTACCTGTCACAAGGCATAAACATAGTTGGTTTATGAGGGTCAGTTAGATGTAAATCTGGAAATATCAGTTATTATAGATGGATACAATGGAAACTAAAATATAGCTTAGGGACAGCTCAGGAAGTTAATTACATGAGGTGCACAAATCTCAATTCACACCCCTAACCAGAACACGTATCTTTCTTCATTTTTCCAGAAACCAATTTTTATTGCATTTGTATTTTGATGTTTTAATTTGCATTTTTGAACTCCATTCTCATTCAGGTTGGATTTCGAATTGCTTCAGGAATTTTTGCCCCATATTCCCTGAGTCTACAACTACATTGAGTGAGGGTGCCTCTGATCCTTGGGTCATCTGGTATATCTGTCTCTTAAGGGCTGCCATGACAAACTATTACTAACTGGGTGGTGTAAACAACACAGATTGATTCTCTTTAAGTTCTGGAGACCAGAAGTCCAGGATCAAGGTCTTGGAAGTGCTGGTTCTTTCAGAAGGCTGTGAAGGAAAATCTGTTCCATGCCTCTCTCCTGACTTCTAGTGGCTTGCTGGTGATTTTTGGCATTCCTTAGGAAGTAGAAACATCACCTGGATTTCTTTCTTCATCTTTGCATGGTGTTCTCCCTCTGGATTTCCATCTCAGATTTCCCCTTTCTATAACAATACTTGTCATATTGGATTAGGAGCTCACCCAGTTCTAGTATGATCTCATCTTAATTAACTACATCTGCAGTGGTCCTATTTTTAAATAAGGCCACATTCTGAGGCACTAGGGTTAGGACTTCAGCATATGATTTTAGGATGGACATGATTCAACTCATAACTTCTCACCATACAGCATCTGCTGCCTCACCCATCCCTTCTCTGGTCCCAGCCATGGAACTTGCCTGTTGCAAAGATGTACCTCCTGCTGGTTCACATGGCTTTCCCCCCTCTGTCTTTCTGCTACACTGTGCTTTGTGGCACAGGAATCCATTCTTCTGTCCACACTTGGCATTCAGGCCTAGGGCTCTTGGGAGACTCTTTCTCCCTAAACGTGCCAGGCAGCTGCCTCCCTGGTGTTCTGGGAAGGAGAAAGAACAAAAGGTCTCTCTGTTCTCAGATCCCATATACCTTAGAGAGATTTTGATGTTTCCTGACTTAGAGATCAGAAGTCAGGGCCCCTCTCTGGGGCCACCAGCATGTATAACCTCTCAAGACTGCCACCATGCCCAAGTGAGGGGGAGAGGTTGCCTGGTGTGCACAAGGTGAGCATAGAGATAAGAGTGAAGCCTTTCTTCCTGCTCCAGACATTTTCTCCAACAAATTTATGTAGACTAGGAACTCAGAAATGATGGCCCATGGACCAAATCTGGTACACCACCTGGTTTTATAAAGTTTTATTGGCACACAGCTATGCCCTTTTGGCTATGCACTGTCTTTGTACTACAGTGGCAGAGTTGAGTCTTTGGGACAGAGACTGCATGGCTGACAAAGCCAGAAATACTCACCTTTGCAGAAGAAGGTCGCAGACCCCTGAAAACACAAAAGCCTAGGACTTCTGCTGTGATCTCTGTCCCCTGAAGCAGTGATCATAGGGTGGCCTCATTGACGACAAGGAACAGCAAAGGGAGAAAAAGAAATAATTGGGATGAAATGGTAATTGTGTCAAAACTATTGTCCTGCCAACAGACGTATACAATTTGTGAAAAGCCATTGAGCAAAATCAGTTGTGTTTTGCGTTCTTTTCCCCTCAGTGCTGAATTTCAATAAAAAGTTCAGGGAGAAAACAATCGTACTCCTTCATGGTGATTTTGGCATCATGGAAATGAAGGGAACCACTGAGGTTGCTCGAGTCAGAGCCCTATGAGGACACCCCAGGGCTTCATGGAACAGCTAGGCAGATCCACATTTCAGCCAGCCAGACCAGTGTCCTGCTGCTCCTTCTCAGTGCCCCTCACACACATGGGCTTGACCAGAGAACACACCTGGGGCTCCTGAATTGCTTGGAACCCCAGTCTAAACACAGAGCCTCGGGGACACTAGACATGTCTTTGACCACTCATGGTCTCATACATGCCCAAGTACACAAATAAAGGTTGCAGAGCCCAGATCTGGCAGGTCTCTATCCAAAGCTGTTGAACAAGTTAATGAGTCATTCTGATTCTTTGCATTACAAAGTTAAACAAGAGAAATTTGCTCATCCTGAAACTTAGTGACCTCCAGAGTGGACCTAGGAGCCATGTAAAGGTCTTTGTTTTATAGAAGACCAAAAAAACAAAACAGAATAAACACACACACACACACACACACACACACACACACACACACACACACACACTAAAAATGCCCCCTTAGGGTTTTCAGTTTTACAAGTGGCCAAGTTTTAAGTTGAAATGAAAGACCCAATTTGTGGGTTTTGCTGAACTGATAGTTACCGTACTGTATTTCCACAGGGCTCTGATTTACAGTTCTTAGATGCATTTTTTGTCAGCTCACTTAAACATACCGTCAGCATGGGACTGGGATTGCTAAGATGCAGTGTGGAAGAGCAGAGAGGGGTAGCTTCGGAAACTTTGCCCGGCCCCTCCCCCTCCTGGCAAAAGAAGCAAGAAAACAAGCACCCCTGCTGTTTCCACAGCACTTTCTGGTTAACACAGACCTTTCTCTTCCTTCTAGCCCTGGGCCTGGAGGCACCCACTGCCTGGGAGCCAGTGTGGAGCATGCTGTCTGTGAGAACCTTCCCTGCCCCAAGGGCCTGCCCAGCTTCCGGGACCAGCAGTGCCAGACACAGGACAGGCTGAGCAGCAAGAAGAAGGGCCTGCTGACAGCAGTGGTGGTTGATGGTAAAGGCATATGGCATGTCCCTTCACAGTGCTCCCGGCCCCCCCCCCCCCGTCCCTGTTCTCCAATAATGTAAACACCTCCCAGGAAACCCCATGGGGTTCCCCCTTCCCAGCTATCCATCCAACGGGACGTTCCAGTCCCACTGTGCTGGCCAGCAGGGGACCAGCTTCTCAAGCAATGGGGTTGAACTTGGATGACCCAACCCTGGGAGATTTTTTAAAAGCAGCTGTGAGGCGGGCGGCAGACCAGAATCGTCCTGCACCCCTATTTGCTGCAAGGCGGGGGTGCTGGCAATCTGCTGCCTAGTACCATGGCTGAGGGGCCCAGGGCCAACTTTGAGGAGAGCGAGGCTCTGCAGGCACGGGATTGTGGGTTTCTCTGTCAGCTTTCCATCTTTCCAATGTCTATGCTTTCTTACATTTCATTTCTTGGTTCCTTTTGGGTTGGCTTTCACTCCTTAACTAAGGTGTTTGGGAAAAAAAAGTTTTGAGGACACTTTACAGCTCAGAGATGATGATAGGCACAGGTCACATTTTCCTTCCAAGACCTTTCTCTCCCAAATCAGGGGACTCTGTCCCTTGGGCCATCACTAGCATTTCCAGTGGCCGATCAAATTCTAGATGGTATATCATGTCCATAGCATTTGTAATGTTTGTCATTGGTGAGGACCGCCAACCCGCCCCTCCCGCCCCATGGTCTAGTTCAAGGTTTTTTACACTTAAAATTCTGCTCATCTTCGGGAGACAAGACTGTGTCCTAGTGATGACGATATGGTCCTATTGATTGAACACACCATAGGCCAGGCCCATTAGCTCTGCATCCATCATCTCAATTACCATGTAGAACGAGCCGTGCAAAGATGAGAGGTTACAAGTTACATGACACATTGAAGTTCCTACAGCTGATAAGGAGTGGGGAGGGACCCCCGTTCCAGAGGAGCTGACTCAGAAAATAACCAGCTATCATCTGGCTTCCAGTACTCGAGTAAGACAGCGAGAGTATGACTTCATAAGTGTGGAGTGAAGAGGCTTTAATAAGAACTTCAGTGACTGAGCCTGCTTTTTACCAGCCTCTTAAGTCTTTTGCAGGAGAATGAGTTTCCTGTGCTGGGTCTTAGGTTTCTTCCTTGTGGTTTGAAGAACCTTTGAAATCTCCACTCTGCAGTCTGCTATTACAAGCTCAAGTGTGTGTAGCTGTGCAGGGACAGGGTAGGCCCAGGCATCACCAGGAATAACAGCCCCAGACCCACAGCTTTGAACCCAGTAATCTGACCCATCAGCTCCAAACTGAGTTGCAAAGTAACGTGGGATGTTCTCAGTTGCAGCAGACACCACGGGCCTGCTCAGCTGTGGGGAGCTGCTAAAAGCCTCGGGGAGCTCCTCAGACTTTTTTCCTTTTTAAAAAAGAACACTACTTTTTGGAGCTGTGTGATAGGAGGTGCACCATCACCTAACCGAGACTTCAAGAGAAGAGCAGCCTACATACCCTCAGCTTTTTCTGCAGAGGAGGGAGAGAGGAGACCCACCCTCTGGAAAGGAACATGTACAGCTAGAGGCAGGGACTCACACAGGACCCTCGCTGCTCTCTGCCTAGCCATTCCTCTGATGCAGGAAGACCCAGGAGGCTTCCATATGTCTCAGGCATCTTCGGACCCCTAATGGGGAGAAAGCGAGCCCAGGCAGAAGCTTCCCTGTTTCTAGCACTGTGGTGGGTTCTAATGAGGAGCAGCCTTGTTTCCACATCATCAGCCCTCCCAGCCTGCTGGACAGAGACACTATAGGTCCTCTTGTCGTGAGCAAGAAGAAGGACTCCAAGAGGGGCTCACCCCATTCCTGTCTCACCTCAGCTGTGTGCATAGCCTTGTTGTTATTCTTTCCTTGGTCTGCTTCAGCTTTGCATTCTCCTGCTCCTTTAGTCAATGCAGAAAGCCCATTTAAATGTCTGGTTTTTCCATGGATTTCTCCAAGTCCATATTAAACTTCTATTTCACTTGTAACCACTTTTGGATCGCTGAGCTCCTTGGGTCTCTTATCATCCCAGGGGCTGAAATGGATATCTGCCCCAGATCCCCCACCCTGGATGATATACAGGGCAGCTATTCGGGGAAGCCCACCAGGTTCAGAACATGTCATGACCCACTTGCTTTTTTTTTCTCTCTACCAAAGCAACAGATCATTACAGCCATGTGACCGCCTTTGATCTGGAAGGTGCCACCCTCTCTGATAAGGGCAGCTAGTGAGCAGTAAGCATTTTGTCTTTAAGGAAGAGACCCCAAGTTCAGGCCTTTGCCAGGCTGCTTGACACCCCCCTCTGGACACATCTCCTTCTGGGGTGGAATTGTCCTGACTTCTTGTAGATTTGGCTTCATTTCCCTCTCAAATATAAACAGAAGCCAGCATTTTTAAAAGAAGCATTTCACAAGGATGAAAACAAAATAACAAATGGCCAATTCAGAGGGAAGGGGGGAGAATACAGATTAGAAGTTTGCTCCTCTCAAAAATCAGCTTATAAAAGGCACAATTCTAGCTCAGCCATGATGGGAACGATTCCTGTGGTTGGGCTCTGGGCTCTCTTGAAGCCCATTATGACTGCCCTATTCATAGCATTGCTATCACTGTGGAATTCTTTGGCAAGTGACACATGGTTCAAGAAAGGGGAAGCTATATTTTTTGTTTTTTCTCTTACAAAAAAAAAAAATTCTTGCAAAGGTAGATTTTCCAAGGGACGGCTCAGGACCACAAATCCATACCACCTCCAAAAGAAGACAAAGGCTCTCCTTAGAAAATAGTTCTAAGTGGGAAAGCCTTTAGACAGAAACCCATGGAGATGGCCTGTTGCCAAACCTACCCCATTTCTGCTTTCCCCATGGAATCTCCTTTAAGTGGAAACCTTCAGGAGTTCAGTCCTTCCTGCCCAAGCCAGCAGGCCACGTGCCCACTGAGGTGTCGGAGGGCTTGGCTAAGGCCATGTCTGCACATGAAGGTGCATTCCCAGCTTCTCTCTGGCATGGCAGAACCCGCTTCTGGGGCTGAGCCTTCCAGGGTATGGAGGGTATAATGGTTAGGGAATCTGTGACTCCAGTTAAGTCAAGCTGACTGGAGTTGCTTAATGGAAAAGAGAGGAATTGTTGCAAAGATGCAGGGTGTCTCAGATCCCAAGGGCTGGGGTCTGAGGACAGGGCCTCTGAAAACATCAGGACCTTCTCTCCACGCCCAGCACAGTTTGTGTTTGTGAGTCATATTTTCCTGTTCCCAACTGAAAAGTAACTTTCTCATGACTTGTCCACATGAGACTGAAGGGTGGCCCACAACGCCTTCACCCTTTATCTGAACTTTTTGGGGCCAGATGTGGCCAAAGCATTTTTGGTGTTAGGTACTAATAGCACACCAACCGTATATTGCTCAATATTCCCAGTGGGGTCCAGGGAAGCACCCCACAGTCCAGGGAAGCACAGGGTTGTCTCTACCAAGTAACCCATGAACAGTCTCTAACTTGGATTCTGAACACTACCAACAGCCTTGTTTCAGTCAAGGCTGGTTTTGCTGCCACATGTGTTTGCCACAAATGTAAGAAAATGCTCAGTTTTCAGATCTTTTTGGATTATCGGATTCTGGCTAAGGGAGTACAGACTTCTTTCAGATTCATCAACTATGAGTAGACACAGCTGCTCTAAATATGAATTTTAGTGCTTGTTTTTCAAGACGGAGACTCTGGTCCACCTGCAGTCAGGTGGCCACTCTTGGTCCAGTCCCTTGAGGCCTCATGAAGCATAGCTCTGAGGTTGTGATGGAGAGAAAGACTGATTGGTACAGCTGTGGTCAAGTGGCTTCTGTCAGTCCAATCAACCAAGGTCTGTCTCTTGGAGTCATGTGGGCAGCTTTGGGGACAGGGGACGGGGCAGCCTCCTCTGTATCCCCCACAGATAGCCACAGACAGACTGAGCACTTGTGATAGCCTTAGAATTCCTTGGTGTGTCTTAGTTAGACCTTACAACCACTGGCAAAGAGAGAACAGCAAGAGTACTGAGAGCCACAAGTGTCCTCTTCACCACAGAGTACCAGGCGGATTCCTCCAAGCCTCTACTAAGCAGATAAGATAATGTGGCTCTCAAGCTCCTGAGCTCATCTTCCTGCCCTGTCTGTGGTTTCCCCATCCAAGCATAAGTCCTGGCGACAAGTCAACCAGTGAGAGATCAGGAATCACACCAGACAGTACAGCCTCAATTAGAATTTCATTTTGGCATCCATCAGCCATGTATGAGGGATGCTCCAAGCTTCTTTCCTTGGAGTGCATGGTTTTATAATTCTTAAGAAGATTTGACCTCCTTCTGTACTACTGAGAATGTAAGACACTTGTACCCAGAGGGGAATCATGGCACCTCATTTTTTTTTTCCTAGAGAGAATGGCATTTTTATTTTTTTATTTTTTTATTTAAATATTTTATTTATTTATTTATTTGTTTTTAAGTTGTTACTTAAAATTTTTTTTCCAGTATTCCAAGATTCATTCCCCATTCCCCACACCCAGTGCTCCACATAATAGGTGCCCCCAATACCCACCACCAGGCTCTCCCAACCCCCACCCCCCTCCCTCCAAGTCCCTCAGTTTGTTTCTGTGTCCAAAGTCTCTGTTGTTTCGTTTCTCTCCCTGGATTACCCTACTTCCCATTTACTTTTCTTCTTCCACTGTCCTCCAGTTACCCCTCATGCACCGCAAGTAAGTGAAACCATGTGATACTTGACTTTTTCTACTTGGCTTATTTCACTCAACATAATCTCTTCCAGTCCAGTCCATGTTGCTACAAAAGTTGGATATTCATCCTTTCTGATGGAGGCATAGTATTCCATTGTATATATGTACCACATCTTCTTTATCCATTCATCTGTTGATGGGCACCTTGGCTCTTTCCACAGTTTGGCGATTGTGGCCATTGCTGCGATGAACA